>CM031919.1:30430042-30493812 GCA_018703695.1 Prunus fruticosa
CATAAATGGTTGGGTGTTCCAAAAAAAAAAAAAAACGTAAATGAAAATACTTGGGTTCGTTTTAGGTACAGGCAACTATGTCACGATCTTATGAAATATTTTTACCCATATCGAATTTTCCATTTGGTTAATAGGAAAGTTGAAATTCGTAAACTCAGTACTAATCGATGTTTTATGACTCCTGATGTGAAAGTCTTTATAAGTTAGCTAACTGTCACTTTTGTGGGCTTCATACCTAAGCTACTGAATCCCTGGAAATAATTCTGACATTGAAATTATAGGACAACACGTGTCATCTTTTATCAAAAAGACCTGTCAAGGGGTCCAAAGTAGTCCTTTGGAAGGTATGTTGCCTTGAAACAGGGAAAGGCATGTTGAGAGAGAGAGAGAGAGAGAGAAATCTAAAGGCAGCAGCCGCATATGGAAGAGGACCATGATAGTAAACAAACATAATTAGAAAGAAGGCGGTTGGCAGTTGGTCAAAGACGTTAAAGCTTTAACATAAATTATTGAAAACTAACAGGTCAAGCAAAAGCCAGTAGAAGTAGGCAACAACACTAGCATGAAGTTAAACATCGTCTTCGGTCAGGCACTTTAAAAGTAAAGTCGCCTTCACATTGGCTAGTTTGGTTACAGCTATAGATTGTTAGGATCCTAAGCTTTAGACCAGATGTCCCAAGAAAACTAGTAAACGAATCATATCCAACAAGTTCACAAGGGGACAAATTAGCATGCATAAAGGCTGGTCAAACCATGCTTTGGAAAAGTCAATCATGACTAACTTACATTTTACCAAAAGAATTTGACTGCGACAGAAGCTAAGCTGTGATTTTTGTATAAGCATTTAAATTCCCCTGCTTAAACCAAAGGTAAACAGTAAATAAATTAAAGTTGAAAGAAGCCAAAAATACGGAATCATACCAAACATATATGCGAACAGAAATTCCAAACTCGACCAGTACACTGATTCTGTTGGTCTAAGATCACAGAGCAAAGGTAAGCTATATCATCAAGCGTGAGAAAATAGTGAAAAGTAAAGACATGAGATAATATTAAATATAGGACTAGTTCACCTTCTAAAGCATCATCATCCTTAAGCCAGCAAGTGATTCATTTCACCACATAAACCGTGGGAGAATCTCGTTGAAGCGATCATCCCAATGAGCTTTCTCACTATCCCCATAAAAGAACAGTTTACATCGAAATTGATATATAAGTATTAGAGTTCCTGGAGCAAAATTGATGACAAAATAAAAATGAGGTAGAATGAAGTAAAATTTTCGAAGATTGTTCCATTGAAAAATTAAGTCAATTACTTCCAAAAACATTTCCTGATAGTCAAGTCTTGACTTTGAACGTCTTTAAGTCCTAGTCATACCCCGAACAAGGGAGACAAAAATTACTTGTTGAATTCAGCTACCTCAATAATATCATCCTGCAACATATAAAGCCTCAAAACTTGTCTACAAACTAGACCAAGAGGTCGCTAATCTGTCTGTACACCTATCTCTCCGCCCTACCTAAGAGTAAGCCGGGATTGTCTTTCCTACTCGTATACCCTTATACTGCTAGATTAATTATAGAGTCAAAAGGCTAAAATTATATTAGCAATATTCACAAGAAAGCTAGGAGCAGCAACTCAACAGAAGAACATGGAACCCTGGACATTCTTATGCAACTTAGGGAGCTCTGGAAATGGGATACTCTCAGCTGAAGTGACACTGCCGTTCCCTGATGAGGTTTCTGAGAGATCTTCAAACTTCATAAACTGCCCCACTTGTGCAGCAGCAAGGTGGGCATAACATATGGGCGCCACTGGAAAATGGTTGGTAATAGTGAGATGGAAGTAAAGCTCTAGACTAATTAGATTTTATCATTTCCACTGGAAAAGAATTTAATAAAAGAAAAAAGATTTAGTTGCAGAAGTGTGTTTAATTTACCAATGGAGATTGCAGTTGTACTCCTTTGGTACCTGAAATAAGCAAACATATATCTAGATAAATTCAATTGAAAGGTTATTCAAGCTGAGTCATATGGAAAGGGATTGAAAATGAAAAGCTTACACGTAAGAAAGGGAGTGGATTAGGTTTTGCAAGCCATCGGGAGAAAATCCAATCTCATCAACCAGGACATGATAGTGTGCTGGCCGCGAAGTTCCCTGTCATATGAAGCAACACAAAAGATAAAAAAACGTGATAAAACGAAATTTAGACACCTGAGTTGAGTTGGGGGGAAACAAATACGCTGAAACACTGGGAGGGGGCAGGTGCTTACAATCATTCCTGCATGAGCACACATGTAGAAATCATAATTCCTTGGATGCACAATATTTGTGTCCACCACTGTCCCTGGAGAGAGAGAGAGAGAGAGAGAGAGAGAGAGAGAGAGAGAGAGAGAGAGCATTAAAACAAAGAGATAAATGATAAAGGCAATAACAAAGTTCAGAAAGTAGCAGACCAGGTGGAACATTATCAGTGGAACCCCCAGTTTGAAATAGCTTCGTGTGATGATTTTTCTGAGCAACAATCACAGTAAACTTTGGAACATCAACCTCCCCAAGGTGCTGGTAAGCCTGCAATAAATAAAAATTTGACCATCTTAATGTTGAGAAAAAAACAACAAACTTCAGCACACGGTTGATAGCAGGTCCTAGGGACAAACCCACAGTCCATTAATGCTCTTGGCATAAAGGGGCTTATGCAGGAATAAGGCAGGAACTACTAAACTTCTGGGTATTTCAACAATTTCAAGGCATGATTGGATTAAATACCACAGACTAACTGATTAAATATAGCAATTGTCTCCTTGAGTGGGTATTCCGATAAAAAGCGTTACTTAGATCAGATATAATTAACTGTCAAAACTAAAAACGCAAATTGGGACATGTAGCAAAGAGAGAGTAAATCATCCTTCAAATCAAGTACTACATTGAATGGCCCAAGAAAAATTGAATTGCAGAACCTTTATGATTTGGTCCAGCTCGATGTTCAAGACTTGATTAAATTGTGATTCGCTGACTCCGTCCCTAAAATAAATAAATAAAAACATGTCTTTACAAGTAACAGTAGGAAAAACAAGACAGTTGCCACATTTCATGCTCCAAAAATAAGTAAAAAAACCAGTTCAACTGAGGGGAAAAACGAACTAAAACAAAAGGGGTACATTTCTCTTTGTGGATTTAGCTTGACTATATTTGCAGCATCCACTCATAGTATATGACAAATTAACGCCTGCCATGCAGGGTGGCCACATTGCCTCAAATCAAAATACGACTAGGATGAATGACCTCCAACTGGAAAATACCAAGTAATATAAACTACACAAGTTGCAATGTGAAGTGAATCCACTATGTCGGATACAATATGATATCACCACAAAAGGGGTACAATTCTCTTAGTGGATTTAGCTTGACTCTATATTTGCAGCGCCCACAAGATATTACGAAACATACTGTGAGTTTGGGACTGTATTCCGGTTTCGTTTCGAAGGAAGTCACTTTTGAAAGACCAAAACTGGGTCATTAGCATTTCTTTTTCAAATACCAAAATAGCCAGAAAATTACCAATACAATGTCATGATACCTGAAGACAATAATCTGAGTTGGTTTACGTCCGTTGCTTGTTTTATAGAAGTCCACAAGCAGTTCCCTGCAACAAAAGGCATTTCCAGCCTTAGCAGTATACTGGAATTGATAATTTAAGATAAACGAATTTCACCAGTCTATCTTAAATCTTTTTAATTTCATCCAACTTTTTACAAAATATAAAATATTGTAATCAGGTCTCATTTAAGTTACAAGAGATTCATAGCCACAACTTTTATGTAATAAATTTGGGAGTGAAGACTTTTGAACCCGTCTAATGGGCCATATTAGAGAATCCCGTAAGTGTTAAAGCAAACTATAATTCTTAACATGTGATCAACTGGTACGAATACTAAATTCCCTGCTCAAATACCTGATAATACCAGCATCAGTTCCATTTTCAAGTGGCTTGTACAGAGCATCAATCATCTCTAGCTTAGGAGATTGTGTTCTAACAGCTGCTCTGTACCTCGAAATAAGTGGCCAATTTAAAAGAGCCAACAACCTGAAACTCCAACAAAATTGAAGAAACAAAATGACTATAAAGCACAAAATGGTATATAATATAAAAAGAAACTTGAATTGTAATTACCGCAGCAATAGAAGGAATATCTGACCGACCAGGAGACCCATGAGAGACATCCATCCCCAGAATCATTGTAGGAGTATCATTAACCAGAGGAACACATGAGGAGTGCTCTATTGCCAACAAAGAATTTATTCCTCCAAGCTATATAGAATTAAACAAACAGAAAAAAAATCAATAGGGTCCATTAATTATTAAAGTAGCGATATCAGATATTCACCATTTAGCTTCTTGCCTTAGAATTGATCTTAAGAAGAACATTTGTCAGGTACTGATCATTAATCTTGGAAGGGGAAATGCATTGTGTGACAATCCCGAACTCACTAAGACTTTTTTTCTTCCAAGGTCCTATAAAATGTATAAGAGCATAAACTAATTACATGATCAAATTGAGGGGTAGTTTGATTATCAATTATTAATAACAAATCCATACCATATATATCACAATTTTTTCTCTCTGGTAAGACACAAAGAATGAATTGAGGTTCCCCTGGAAGCTTAGCTAGAATCTGTTCGAACATCTTTTCAACTCTTGCAACAGGGCTTTGTCTTCTACATTGTGGATCTTCTTCAAGTAATGTAAAGGGACGCTCAATAAACTGCACATGTGGGAGAGACACAGAGAGAGAGAGAGAGAGAGAGATCAGAATCAGCATAAGTCTAAAAACAAAACTTAGCAAATGGTGTAACCTACAATGCCCTTCTTCCTCCCACAGTTGATAAGTTCCCGTGAGATATGACTGGTATCACAGCGTGCAGAGAAGTTGACAACAAGCCAACGGTCAATGCGAGTAGGGTTGAAAAGCGTCTGGTAGATTAGGGAATTGCAAGCAGAATTAAGTTCAATAAGCTAAAATTAAATTCAAATGGTAGTAATGAAGGAAACAAAACAGTGCAACCTCTTTCTCAGAGAACAACTGACAAATGAATTTTAGAAAACGTAGAAATAGTAGAAATAAATACCTTATTGTTGAAATTCCATCGTCCCTTATGAGGGATGCAGTCGTCACTGTTACCAACCTTTAACTGTTCATCAAAGGAGAGAATGCAATGCATTAGAAAGAGAGCTGATAGTTGTTTGAGTGAAGAGGGCACACTCCTCACTCACTCTCTTTCTCCCCACCTCTACGGACACATCCAAATATACAGAAACTGTTTACCTTCGGAGTCTGAGAACACGGCCATTGACCTGAGTCAATTGCTTCTCTATAGAAATACCACATGTAGCAAGCATAGGATCATCATCATACTGGTATTTTTTCACTGCCTGCAATAGTAAAGCAAATGAGCAAAATGAATATTGCAAAATGTGGTCAAAGAAGAAAATTCAGTGACCTGCAAACTTACATCAGTCACAGTTCGTATTCTTTCATGAGGCTTCTGCCTTGATTTTTCAACTAAGGATGCCCTCTGCATTGAAGATAAAGCCTTTGTATACCGTTGTAGTGAAACAAGCGAACAGAGCTAAAACATCTCATTGGGGGAGGAACACAAATCACAATCTCAGACAGAAGATAAGACTAACAAACAATGATATAATAAGCAAAAGAAATTTGCACACCTCCAGTGGCAGATAGTTGGGCCTTTTTGGCTTGCCAACATCAAGGCATGGCATGTATTGGGAAGAGGTGAGTTCTACACCACAGTGCTTAGTAAAATACTCATACACTGTAATCTCCACAGTCTGACCCTCACTTGTGCCATTGGCACTTTTTAACTTCATAGGGAAACTTGAAGGGAAAAACAAGGACAAAAATTAGGAAGCTTTTCAGATGTGAAGAAGTAGGAAACACACTTTTAGGAGATAAGCACATACTATTGTTGATTACAGGGCTTCTCACTTAAGCCTATTACTTTGAATTCCATGTTTCGGTGCCTTGCGTTAATCCTCATATTTTTCAGCATTTTCTTGGCCTGTATGTTACCATGAAATTGAAATTTAACACACTAAAGTTGATGCTGAAATCTGAACCTTTAGTATAAGATTTAACAGTTTTCTTTTTTACCTTAACCCAGTCAATGTAGCGAGCTTCTCGTACATCCTGGTTGGTTATCAGAAAATCAATGACAGGTCCAGGCGTTAGGATCATCGTTGTAGATACATCTGCACAAATAAATGGAAACAAAAATGTCAACAAAACAAGTGACAACAATGCTAGTGAGTTTTGAAGACTACAGAAACCAAATCATAAGATCTGGTACCCATATTCAAGGACAAGCCACCCTGTGTTGGACGGAAACTGGAATGAAATCCCCGAACACCCTTTACACCTGCTCCAACATCAACAAAGTTTCTGGAGTCATCATGAAAGAATGATTGTCGTACAAGAAGACACCCCCTGTGCATGTTTCATGGTCATAAATAAACAAATTTAGAGTTCACAGAAGAACAGAGTACAGTTGAAAAAGAACATAGTCAACATATGAGAGAGAGAGAGGTACCTGTTAGCTGCTTGCTGCCGCAGAATGATATCAAGCACTTTCAATGCATCCTGAGTATTATCTACATCCACTCCTCTCAAGGCGAGAGCGATTGACTTCAGAGGTATTTCGGCAGCATAACTTATTTCTACGTTGAAGGTTTTTGACTGAAAAGAACGCCTTGACCGTTTGTCAGTCCCACTGGGGCTCTCATTTTCACTAACACACAAGAATGTCAGTTGGACAATACAAATGAATTGCTGATAAGAGAATAAAAAAGAACTTTTAAACCAAGACCAGGAAAAAGGAATAGGAGGACAAACTGCTTTGCAAATGTCTCCTCCAGCACAACAGAAAACTCAAGCCTTCTCTGTGGCAGAGGACCTAGTGTGTACAGAGCTTTGTCCCCATCATATGCAAACTTTTTACCACCAAGTTCTGAAGAGTATGTTTGATAAAGCCTGTCAATCAGTTTTCTCCCAATTCCCTTGCCTTCAACAGCTATCTTATCTTCTAAAGTAATACGAACCTGCAAATAGTATGGCATTATGAAATTGGTACTAGATACAATAAAATGCATGTAAACAGAATAGTCGCAGGAGGTAAACATACAAAATACTGGTAAAATACAGCATCTGGAACATTCACAGAAACTTTAAAGTGGTTTGCGAGCAACGGTATCGTTTGTCCAGTAGTTCCTGTCCCATGCCTACTCATAATAGAATATTTAGGAGGAGCCACTAGTTCTGGCTTCAAATTAGGGGGCACGGTTGGAGGTGGGGACGAATGTGGGTCCCCACCTGCATTTCCAGGGCCAGCTACATCCTCCATTGTTCACTTGAATAAATATGATCTGCAAGGCTTTAAAGCAAGGAAGATAAGTTACATACCAAAATCTGCCAAAAAGGTTGAAAGCATGACCATAAATTTCCTGATAGATCATTTGACATCAGTTGATTTTTTTATTTGGTTAGACTATAGAAGTGCTCTAAGTTCAGTAAAAAGCTGTAATTGCTCGGATCTTGGCTCTGATGCAGAAAGTATTGCTTCAGTCAGAACCAATGTTACAAACAGTACTAGATGGAAGCAAATCAAGCTAACTACTCAACTATTACATATGAACTTTCATGTGCATTATAATCAGATTTTTCTCCCAGATAATTAAGATTACAAAATCCCTTAAGTTTTTTTTTCTTCAAAGTTGAAGGGTAACCTTATAAAACAGGATAAAGAGTTTTCTAAAATGGGGACTAGAGACTCTTCTGAAAACACACCATAACAACCAGAAATTAGTCACACACTTTGTACCAAACATACTATGTATAAATTTAGAAGGGATAACTGAGATAAAAGAGACATAAAGGCACTAACACAAATATGACCACAAATCCAAATATTTTAAAATAGAATGTTTTCCATGTGTTCGATCACTATAAAATAAAAGGAAAATAAAAGTTCAAAACTATGAAGATAAGTTATATTAAGATTGACAGAAGAACTATATCAAATGAAAATAATTGACAAAAAAAAAAAAAAAGCAATAACAGCAATAGAAGCAAGCGAAAATAATCATAGCTGAGATACTTTATAGATGAAATACTAAAAAATTCCGAGGCATGTAGTAAAATAAAACAAAAATATGTGAAATGTGGAAAATATGTAGACATACAAATACAATGACATACGTGAATTGCTTGAAATTTTGACAACTCAAACCTACTGGCAGGTGAAGATGAAATATCAAGACACCATAAACGAATATCAAAATCTGGAAAATTAATAAATAAATATTATTTGTGTAGCATAAGGTAAGCAACGCTATCAATTTGGGGACTAGAGGAGCGAGGGCGAGAAGTGAAAAAAAAAAAATTAAACTGAAAAATAAACAAAAATGACTAAAATCAACACTAACGCAAGCACAAAACATAGATTGCATTAACGAGAAACAAAGTTTTCTGGAGACTTCCAGAAGGCAATGCAGCAAGCGACTCACAAATTTCTTCCAAAACATTACAGTGTAAGCCGATTCAAGCAAAGTTAAAACTATGAAAAGCGAAAAAAATCCCTCACAAAGTAGACGAAATGAGCACAGAGCGATGCATGAACGAAATCGCGGAATGCAGAGAATGAGAAAGAGTGAGAAAGAAAAGCGTAGAGCTAGAATCGTACCGTGAGAGCTGCGGAACGAGCTTCGTCTAGGGTTTTGCAGAGCCACTGAGAGTTGGGAGCGAGAGAATTCGAAGAGTCCCTCTCTATTGGCTTGAGAGAGAGAGCGAGCGCATGGAGGGAAAGAGAGGCTCTTTTAGGAAATAAATTTGGTCATGTACTGCTTTGTTGCAATTTAGATGAATTTCAAATTTTTAATGGAAAACCAAAAATTCGTTTTCCACAGGGAAAATGCAGATGAATTATGTCAGCCGTCCAATCTGCTTAGATAGCAATTTGATATCAGCACCGTGTTTTTCTCGTGGATCCAATGGATGTTGGGTGAGGCATCACCCTGATCGTCCCGTACGGAATTGCTCGTGGTGTTAAGAGTGGCATTTCCGATAGTCGCGCAGCCAAGTGTCGGGGCCAGATGGACATGGACTTCTGTGTAATTCTGGTGGAAGTATAGGGCTATTTTGGTCATTTCAGTATATGGTTTGCCAGAGAGAGCCATTGGGTGCGATGAGGTCCATGAAAGTCTAAAGCAAACTAATTAAAGAGAGCCGTCAAATACTGCGTTGGTATAATTGTTTAACGGCTCTGATTGTTGAATGCGTGCCGTTGCTTTAGTCAAAGCAGCAAACAAGGCCGAGGCCACTGTGGCCAGCTATGGGCTTTCATGCAGCTTATTCATCAACGCTATTTCGGGCCTTTCTAGTTCTAGGCTTTGTTCTTGTTGGTTTTTCTGGGTCTTTTGGGCTACATGCCCTCAATATATCAACAAGAAAAACATCAATGGAACAATAGCACTAGTTTTTTTATTCTTCAACCATCGATAATCTAATCTGCAGAAATGGGGATTCGAATTTGAGTACAATATAACGGATGGATTTACTGTCATGACCAACTGTGTTAACCCGCATATGCATAACAGTACTACCCTTTTCTATTACCAATTTGGTTTGGCAAAGTGTTCAATGGCTAATCACACATTTTTTTCCACTTATAAAAGAGGGGGATTTATACGTATTGGTAGGTAGACTATGAGTTATGAACTAACAGCCAAATATAATTGGTGATTGCAAACCCGGTATGAGTGGACTTGGATTGGATAGGCTAATGCAATAATCTTAGAAAAAGTTTGATAAATGCATAGTTTCCTCTTTCCATTTTAAGATCTTAATCATAAATAATATTTAAAATCTTGAATTAAGAGTTTAAGAGCAGATCTTTAAACCAAGTAATTAATTTTGATAACAGAAAAGCTAGAAAACAAAAACCAGCCAAGATCACTTTCTAAAAAATACAAGCTTTTCATTTACAGGCAACAAGGCTTTGCATCGTCAAAGCATACACATGTATTTTAAAGATGAAGAATGCCATAGCAAAAACATCAAAAAAGAAAAAGAAAAATACATCATCATCTTTGCAACCCATGCAACACTGTGGTTGGAGATAACATAGCTAGCTCAGGAGGGATAGAAGGGGGAGAAGAAGATCCACGAACCCAAGATGGGTGTTTGCATATTGAGCTATCTTGACCTGTACTTTTGCACTGTCGGGCTTGCAAGGTCAAGAAAACTCGAACATTCTTCGTGGAGTTAAAAAAATCAAAAAAATAAACATAACAAGAATAAGCTCAGAAGAGATATCGCCATGACTTCTACCAGCACATCTTTCTCTTTTCTTCTTCTACGCCACAAACCACTTGACCTACTGGGTGAGCCATGAGACCCATGAACACCAACAAAGCCATGGCCGAGACAAAGAGAAAGTGGGTGAGAACCAGAGAGCTTGGAGAAGATGAAGGAGGGGGATGTAGGTATTATTAGGGTTGACCACCGGTACAAGACTGGTGAAACAGTGCCATGAAGATAGAGAAGGGGGTGGGATATATGACGCTATTTATATTGAGGGAGTGGTCACAGAATGAAATAAAGGCTCATGGGTATAATTGGCTCTTTAATGGAAAAATAAGGTGATGTGTCGTTTTCAAGCTAGGGCAGACACTAGGCATAATGAGAATTTGTTTTCTTGGGATTCAAAAACCGACTCTATTTCCAGATTAGGACTTCTTTTTTGTGCTTTTGTTCTTGTTTTTTCAAACAGTAAGTTCCCTTCTGGTTTTTTAGAATTCTACTACTGCCATATCCTGTACTAAACTTTTTACAACTGATAAAAGTATGTTTATTATATTCAACTTTGGATGAGAGATTGAAAAATTTTATGTTTTTTTTATAAAGAAATCTGACCTAATTACTGGTTCACAAATTTAATCCAATGTGAGATGAGAAGTGGTGCACTTATAGCATACATCTGTGTATCAGAAAAAATTGCATTACATGCATGCAAAGGTAGCTTTGACCATTTTGAGAAATAAGAACAAAAAACAAGAAAAAAGAACAGAGTGGGTTTTGACCATTGAATTTCTCACCAGATGTAATCTTTTTCAAGCAAATCTCTGCCTTGCAATTCAAAACCACCCATCTCTCTCTCTCTCTCTCTCTCTCTCTCTCTGTGCTGATACAGATAGAGAAAGAACAAGAACAAAGCCCTAGGAGTTTAGATACAGATGGGTCTCTTCAGCAAACCGCTACTTTATTCACTGTTCCTTTTCTCCCTCTCTCTGCAACCTTTCCAAAATCACACAAAACCAAAACCCCCCAAACCCTAATTCTCATGTCTTATGTAATTATTATACCCTTTGCTGCTGCTGCTGCTGCTGCAATTCTCTCAGAATTGGGACCTGCACTATTGTAAAGTCAATCTCAGATATTATGGCCTCCTATATTAATGGCCTTTTGAACTTTTTGTTTGTCACCTTGTATGTAAAATTTTCAAACCAAAATCAAATCTTGAAAGCCTTTTTTTATTTTGTTCTGCTAAAGAAAAAGTAAAATCCTTTTTTTTTTTTAATGAAAAAGGGAAAAATTATTATAAAGAAGTTCCGCATCCGATATGATGACTATACAAATCAAAGTTAACTTTATAACTAATATTCACAGGAAGATAAATGAAATTAAATACAAGTATTATCAGTAGATTATACTTTTTTCTCAAAAAGTCTGCTACCATATTAGCTTCTCGATAAACACGTTAAAAAGAGACATGAGAAAAAGTAAAATCATTGGCATAAACCAATGTTTCTTTATCTTGTTTTGGTAATTAAAGAAGGGTATTGGCCAAATTGTAAGCCCGTAAGTGGCCTGATGACATGTCCCTGGCCATTCCTGGGGTACAATATAAGCTCAGACTCTGCTGCAAGTATTAATTTCACATACTCGAGTGCTCCATCCAACCAACCCAACTTGTATGTCTGATTCAAAACCCGTGAAGGCTACTCTCAGATCATCATGAGCCCTTACGTCACACTATGTCATTTGCATTGCTGTGGGGACCTATCTTCAGATATGTACATTTATCATGTTGTCTTGGGGTTCCATCTTCTGTTTATCCTTTTGATTTATGTACTCTATACAGTATGTTATTTTTAATAACTTTATTACAATACTAATGGTATTTGAGAGCTACAGTTTCACTCTATTATTGGTTAAAAACTATAGAGATGACTAGGTGCATGGTATGTGAGTAATTTGATGCATATGAAGAGAAAAGAATAGTTCCCAGAGGGTCTGGCTTGGGCCTTGATTTGCAGAATCATGTTCAGGCCAGGTGCTTCTACAATAGGGGGATTTTGATAATGGGGGGTTCACTTACGGGTTCAATCCAATCATTCAATCATTCAATCATTAAAAAAGTTCAAGTCCATTATCTTCTATCTCTTGTTGGACAGTGGGATTGAACCCTCCCACAACCTCCTCAACCACAACCCCTTCATTATAGCATTTCCGATTCGGGCCTCCATGGCTCATTGACAATGTGTGTGAGAAAACTTCATCTCCTCCCCAATATCACTTTGTATTAAAAAAATAATAATAAAAAAAAGTTAACATTAATCACAACAGCCAACAAGTTTGGGATGGTTCCCTGCTAAAATGAAGTCATTCTATAGTGAGGGCTTTATATATGGTCCTTAAGTGAAGTCTTATCTCTTAACCATTGGATCAAGCTAACTAATTTAATCCAACGACTAACCAATTTAATCCAACTGTTAAAAGATAAAGTCTCACCTAAGGGCCATATATAAGGCCCTCGCTGTAGAATTCTTGTACCATAATGAAAAGTTATGGGCCCTGTAATCCAAGAGCGATATCTGTGCAGGCTGGGCTTCTAACATGTGCAGCAAGCTAGGTGCCATGTTTTGCTGGAGCTTGCTTGTCTAGTGGTTGGTTGCCACTTGAAAGTGTTTACATGGCCTGATACAAATAGGATTCAATTATTTTGATCAGTCGGAACTCAGCGATTCCAACGGAATTATGATAAACGCAATCTAATACCAAAGAGTTAGTCCTATCGAAACAAAGGGTGATATTCTCTTACTAAGCATGACATTTTATACCATTAGACTGTCATTTTAGTGTATATATTCAAATACGAATCTAGTTGAACAATAGATGTTTATTTTATAAAAAAATAAAAATAAAAATTTAGGATTGCATTCATATTTCAACCAAAAAAATCAATAACAGAGAGATCTATTATCAAAATTAAGACTATATGGAGCTCATCCACTAACGATCACCCAAGATTGGAAGAAATTCTGGCATAGGCATCCCAACTAAGAGTGCAAATTCAGAACAACTAAAAATAAATAAAGTTTGAAATAACAATACAAATAA
Source organism: Prunus fruticosa (assembly GCA_018703695.1). Taxonomy (NCBI): domain Eukaryota; kingdom Viridiplantae; phylum Streptophyta; class Magnoliopsida; order Rosales; family Rosaceae; genus Prunus; species Prunus fruticosa. The sequence goes on from CM031919.1 coordinate 30,443,520, forward strand.
CAATAATTCTAATTAGAAAACATTTTCATACAAACAATATCGTTACTTGTGCTTCTTATCCGCAAACAAAGGGTGATATTCTCTTGACATTTTATACCATTAGACTGTCAATTTAGTGTATATATTCAAATACGAATCTAGTTGAACAATAGATGTTCTAATTAGAAAACGTTTCCATATAAACAATATTGTTACTCATGCTTCTTTTTTTTAGTACAAGCGATAGTCTAAACTATAGGGGAGAGGGATTTCACACGCACACACACCAGTGGTGGTTCTAGGATTCGAAAGCCAATTGAGCAAAACTTACATACTAAACTCAACGGTACAAGTGAATTTCATTAATAAACATTAAAAAAATACACATCGTCAAGAAGGACGTAAAGAGTCTTACCCCCAAATGCATCTATATCCACAAATACAAAAACAAAAAGTAAAGGTAAAAGTAAATACAATGCAAAATAAAAACAAAACTATTTTAAATCTAAAATTTAACCATGCGATACTTAGAATTCTTAAATTCATCAATTATTGATGCATTATCGATATTATTAGCAAACTCTCTTTCATCCCTAATTAAACCCTAGAATACTCAATTTTAAATTATAACTATAATTAAAGATATATAGAAAACAAGGGAGAAAGAAGTTGTTGATGTCGTGTAGCTAAGAGAGAGAGAAACAAGTTGGTGTGGCATAGCCAAAAGAGGAGGATAGAGAAGATATGGGACCGCTTGAATGGGTAGCATGTGTGTAGGGTTTGCTTTTAATTTTTTAAAATTTTGAGCTAGGCTTATAACGTATGTAGGTATTTTAAAATATAAAAAAATTTAGATTGAGCTAGCACCCAACCTGCCCTATTCACAGAACCGCCCATGACATACATATGATGTCGTAGGGAGGCGATATATAATTACTTGTGCTTCTTATCCGCAAACAAGTCAATACTTGTTCGTTGAAGTAATAATCTCCTAGTCAATAATATCAATTGTCACATTTCTCACGAAACCATCCACAACCTCTAATTATAGCTTTCGTATTGCTTCCCAGATAATGTGGCCACATCCCCATTCCCATTGTCAACCTATCCAGCTCACCGTCCGTACAAGCAACCCACACAGTACAATTTTCAATTATGAACCCCAAGTTTTTTCAAACTATGACCGAGTATATGTAGATGCCATACGCAACCTTTCACCTTTACCTATTTTTATGGGCTTTCAAATTTTCATTAATTTACTTTATTTTATGTACTTCCAATACATTATAAAATTGGGAATTAATATATTTTTCATGCCTAGGAAATTTAGACAAAGGCTCGAATTTGGGCAAGCACGCATTGTCTGTTTCTTGTCAAGTTTTAGGTCCATTTACGTGTACTCTTGTTAAAACAGTTTGTGACCTAAAACAACAATGAAGAGTCGTGCCTCGGGGTTCGAAGTTTGAAGCAAGAGCATCCATCCTTGAAGATTGTGTTTCCCAACTGTAATCTTATTCTTTGCATGCCTGCCTTGGATCCGACAAAGTAGGGTTGCGTCAATACTCAACATTATTGACAATAATGCTTTGTGTAATGTTTGCTTGGGAGACCCGCTAGGTTGATTAATAGTTTAATAACATAAGATAAATGTGATTTTCTCGTTGAAGATACAAGTTCTGCATATCTCGAGTCATTGCATTTAACAATTGTGCATTTATTTATATTTCATTACATCTTGATCGTTTCAATAATTTAACGACTTAAGGCATGACAAGTTAAATTCCAAATTAACCCCGTTAAGTTTATATAAATTTTTTTAAAAATAAAACCAACCAATTAATAAAAATAAAAAAGCCCCAACAGCCACCCTACACCCACAAGCAGTATCTCTTCTTCCCTATTTACCGCCAGCCAACCTCCCCTATTATCTATCCCCCTCTTTCTTTCTCTTCCCTCTTTCTCTCTTTCCCCTATCTTGCTGAATAGAATTTGTCCAAGGGGAGTAATCACCTGGTAAGGGATAAAGGCAACGGAGTGGTGGATCGTCCCCTTCGTCGATCCTAATGCCCCACAATCACCACCCCAACACCCAATTTGAAACCCATCAGTAAAGCATCAACCTCTCAAAACCAAAATTGAAGAGGATGAGGCAGGTTGGTTGGTGGTGAGGAGGAGGGAGTTTCCTATAGCATGGGTTGGTGGTTGGTTAGTTGAATTAATAGGAAAGACAGAAAGTGGGGAAGAGAGAGGAGGGGAGGTTGGTTGGTGGTAAGGTCTAAAATATCGATTGTATTGGAAATATTGATATTCCAAAAACACAGAAATTTCGATGGAAATATCGGGATATTATGTCACATCCCGAACTGGCTCTCTCGTAGCACGATATTGTCCGCTTTGGGCCCCCCTCTCTGGCCCTCACGGTTTTGTTTTTGGGAGCTCACGACCAACTTCCCAGTGGGTCACCCATCCTGGGATTGCCCGGCCCCCAACTCACTTAATTTTGGAGTTCCTACTACTCCGAAGCCAATAAGCTCCCAAAAGGCCTTCTGCTATATGGATGCGGGTGTGTACATATAAGACACATCAACCCTTTCTCCGTTGGTCGATGTGGGATCTTACAATCCACCCCCCTTAAGGGCCCGACGTCCACGTCGGCACATTCGTACCACACGGCAGAGTGGCTCTGATACCAAATTGTCACATTCCGGATCGGCTCCGTCGTAGCATGATATTGTCCGCTTTGGGCCCCCCCCTCTGGCCCTCACGGTTTTCTTTTTGGGAGCTCACGACCAACTTCCCAGTGGATCACCCATCCTGGGATTGCTCTGGCCCCAAACTCGCTTAACTTTGGAATTCCTACTACTCTGAAGCCAGTGAGCTCCCAAAAGGCCTCGTGCTATATGGATGCGGGTGTGTACATATAAGGCACATCAACCCCCTCTCCGTTGGTCGATGTGGGATCTTACATATTATCAATATCGATAAAAATTGAATAAAAACCACGGAAATTGTAAGAAAAACTTGGAAATTTTTGTTGAAACTTTGGAGGATGTTTATTCAATCAATTATCTATTAGTTTATCACAAAAAGTTGGAAGGAAATGCATTGCATGATGGGTTAACTAATTTAAGTTGATTATATAGCGAGCTGACAAACACTGGGAGTGCAAAAAATATGTAGTAATTAATGAAAGAAGATTAAACACACCATAATCATTTATATATAATGATTTACTACAATATTTTACACTTTATATATTGCATGGTAAGATACATGAGTGACTTAGTACCACACATAGTTCTTATGAGGTTCAAATTTTTCACTATTTTCATTATCTCTATGTGTAGAGTAAGTGTATTGTGAAGAGTAGTCATCAAATGATAAACCCCCAAAATAGTTTTGCATGTAATTGTTCAAAACAAAACAATATAAATATACATATGTTAGCATAGTATCACAAAAACATAAGCAATGTGGTGGTTAAGGCGTTGGATGAGTGAAATGGCAAGGGTTTGAATCCCTTTTGTGTGTGTGCTTTGTGTTTTTTTTTCTTCAATTTTTTCATTACATCGATATTTTTTATATTTTCGATATTATAGCGATATTTTGACAAAATATTGCTTAAGTGTGAGCGAAATTATCGATATTGATATTATCGATATTTATACGATATGTATATGGATACGTTCCGAAATATCCGTGACCCAAAAAATGATAATATCCTCGATATTTCGTCGATATTATCGATATTTTAGACTATGGTGGTGATAGGTGGAGGGAGTTGCCTATATCGTGGGTTAAGGGGTCGACCATGGTGTCATTTGGTTGACCGATAGGTTTTTTATGTTGTTTTTTAAATATTATTTAGACTTAACAGTGTTAACAGAGAATAATAATTGGAGTTTGACGTGTCATATTATAGGTCGTTAGATTAATAAAACGATCGAGATTAAATGAAATGTGGACAAGTTCTACTTAAGGAAAAATTTGGTGACCTCCTCTTCAAATAATTGAGCCTTAATAATGTCCACAAAAAGAGCTTTGATATTTTGGGTTAATTAATATCTTTTGTTGACTATATGATGGACCATTATGGATGAAAAGGGTTACATTCTTTATTTATAAAAAGGCAAAATAAATTTATTACATCAACAAGAAAGAATACAAATGACAAAAACTGTAAAGGGAGCCATCTCGTTAGAAATATGACATACATGGATAAAAATTTCCCTAATGACCGAAGTCAGCCGAAAAACTAAAATGATATGAACGGGAGAGAAATCAGTCTTGGAAAAGTGTTACATTTTTTTATTATTTGAACTTCAAATATTCTAATATGATCATACATTGATGTATTTGGGTGTGGTTAAGTGCATGATCAATTACAAATGTTTGACCTAATTCCGAGGGAATCATTTTTGTGGACATAATTATACTGGCAGATTGGCCAGACTCCAGAGCAAAAGCACAAATGCACTAATCGCATTAAACTAGTTATTTATGGTAGTGCCAAAACCGACCTAATAGTTAGTATGTCTGGTACTACCGCCCTTCGAATATAAACCAACGAAGTTGCGCATGGGAGGAACCAAGATAAACGACCGTTAACTCGAGCATTAGTTTATGCGTGCTTGATCTTCCTTTAGTCAATTATTTTGTACGAAACTTTAACTCTAAGAACACAATAATATTCATATAAAAGACAAATATAAGTGCTGTTATTTTCACATAAAAGACAAATGCAGAGAGAGAGAGATAACGTATTGAAGCTACTCATCCAAAATAAAGCAAGCATGACTTATCAAGGACGGAGTATATAATAGCTTTGACAAATTTTGATTCTCGAATCGAGATATTGCTTGCCTTCTTTTCTAAAAAGAGACAATCTTCTTTATTATAAATCACAATTTGATACATATGCAAAAATAATTTACGAAAAATACAAAAAAGAAGATTTCTACGCACATAACAAACTGTGATTGACAAGAAAGTAAGAGTTCTTACCAAGGTCTTAAATATTAGAGGTATCGGAAATATCGGAAGTCAAAAAACAAGGAAATATCGAAGGAAATATCGGGATATTATTCGGTATCGGAAAAAATTGAATAAAAACCACGGAAATTGTAAGAAAAACTTGGAAATTTTTATTGAAACTTTGCAGGATGTTTATTTAGTCAATTATATATTAATTTATCACAAAAAATTGGAAGGAAATGCATTGCATGATGGATTTAACTGATTTAAGTTGATTATATAGCGAGTTGGCAAACACCGTAAGTGTAGAAAATATGTAGTAATTAATGAAAGAAGATTAAACACACCATAATCATTTATATATAATGAATTACTACAATATTTTACACTTTATACATTGCATGGTAAGATATATGAGTGACTTAGTACCACATAGAGTTCCTATGAGGTTCAAAATTTTCACTATCTTCATCATCTCTATGTGTAGAGTAAGTATATTTTGAAGAGTAGTCATCAAATGATAAATCCCCAAAATAGTTTTGCATGTAATTGTTAACATGCCACCCATATGGATCCGAGATTGGTTGACGTTGTCCATAAGCAAAATCATTTGAAGATTGGGTCTCGGATTCTTTCCATGAGTCGCTTGATTCCATCCCAACAGGAATGGGATATGAAGGGTAGGGAAATGGTTGGTTATGAGTATAACCATAGTTACTACTCATCTCATGTGAAAATTTGTTTCTTGCAAAAAGAATTCAAAACAAAACCATGTATATATATATAAATATTTTAGTATTTTCACAAAAACATAAGTGATATGGTGGTTAAGGTGTTGAAGGAGTAAAATGGTTTTCACAAATACCATGTATATAAATATTTTTGGGTTTCGTATCGGGATATTATCGGGATATTATCGATAATATCTCGATATATTGCCCAAATCATTCATAAAAATGTTGAAAATATCTTCCCGATAATATCTATGATATATTGACGATAACACTATGGTTAGTTGTTAAAATATCAGACCCCAAAAAAATGAATATTATTCGGGATAATATTGGGGAATATTATCGATATTTAATACATTGGTTCTTACTTCCCGAAAGAAAAAGGAAGCAAGTATTTTCCTCGAACACTCCACAGTGAGAAAAAGCAATACGCTACTTTACGAAGATTGAAACATCTATCCCTTTATTGCATAGAGGTGGACAACTCATAACCTTGATATAACACTTATCTCTAGCTAGTGGAAGCATATTAATATCATTGATGATTACAAGGCCATTTGCTACTTTCAATCTAGACTTGACAAACTCCTGGTCATGCTGGCATCTTTCTTCGAAAACGATATATCATTGTGTAGGTGGGAGTGTCAATTTTTGGGATTCAATTCATTATAAGAGTTTGACGTGTGACATAATTATTATCCATATATAAGTTGTGGAGCGGAAAGAGCATACTAAAAAACTATCCACAACAATTATTTTGAATCACTTTCGTGCATGCTTCTAATGAATGATATGATAAGCATGATCAATTATGTACATTATGGGTCTGCTGGGATATGTTATAAGCATGTAAGGTTGATTTCCATGTCCACATGCGTGTCACAGTCATACTTTTTGGACGGTTTTTTTTTGTTTTGCAACGTTGTTTTGAGATGTGACAAAATGTAGTTAATTAGGGCAAAACTATAGTTTAGTAATTAAAGAGTGAGGATTAATGTAGTAATTAATAGTGATGATATACCATGCTCATGCTCTCATGTGTGATTATATGCCATGCATGATGCATGTAGTCAATATCGTTGTCTCAATCTTTAAAAATTAAAATGGAACTTTAGGAGGAGAGTCATGATAATTAGCAGCTAGTTTTTGTAATTGATGTTATTGGACGAAATTTAGGAAAATTATGGCGGTTGAAAGAGGTTATAGAAAAGTTATTTTTGAGAGTGATTCTCTCTACATCGTTTCAACTTTTCAGCTAGCTTAGGTCACTCGAAAAGTTTTACCCATACCTGCCATATTGTTATTGAATAGCTCCTTTTACAATATGTGTAATTTATACTCTTAATTCATATTGATCTAATAAATAAATAAATAATGGAACTTAACAGCTTCATGACGTTCATTTTGACTTTAAACATATATGGCTTGCTGATGAATTATTATAAATTATTAATTTGGTCGAATAGAATTAGATCATGTCAGCAGCTAGACTTCATGACTCACGACTCATTCATGACTTCATGACTGACGACTCATTCATATACATATGTATACATTTTAAAGAGATATTTAGTCATATACCTATTTTTTGCACTAATGATATAGATAAATCCTACATCATTTAATTTCTATAAAAAAAAACCAAAAAAGAAAACCAAAAAAATGACAACTGACCTATTGAATTTAATTTTGATTATTAAATTACTTTGATGCCCTATTGAGCGTTTTGAGTTTTTTTTAATGAGGTTTTGGAGTTGAGCTTGTTTTAAGAAATCAATTGCAGTTTTGTAATTTACAAGAAGTTAAAAGCCTCTTTGTTATACTGTAAATGGGTTTTGAGTATATTTCTAAAGTCTATTTCATATACGGTTTTTTTTATAATTTGGGCTCTTATATTGGGTATAATAGTAAATCTCCCAATTTTAAAACCCGGCCTTATTTAGTAGCTCGATTTGAACTGTTAAATTGGCTTAATTGAGCAATAATTCAATATATTTCGTCTTATCTAAAATAATGTGACTCATAAAAATTGACTTGAACCAATCACCAAACAAGGCCCCAAGACTAGCTATTGGCAATAGGTCTAGATAATGGTCATCCCTCTAATGCATATGTAGATATAGCCCACCAACAAATTGATGCCTCTATTATTTGGTCAAAAGTTTAAAGGAAGCTTGAAAAAGTTTAGCAAATTATTTTATCATACAGTAGGGATAACTTTTAAATCCACAAATATTCAGACTAATGTCAGCAATGACAAAAAAAACATACACCTTTGAATAATTCAGTTAAAATCTCCCAAGCCTCCAACCATGTGACTTACCCCATGTTACCAAAAGTAGTGGAGTATCTGACCGTTTAATTACTTAAATCAAAAGCCAACTTAAATAAAATATATACAATTAAGATTCAAACCGGAAGTTAGAATCCCTTTACCCATCAACTTGTTTTGGAAGTTTTTTTTTTAAAATATAAGTGATAGTCTAAATTATAAGAGCATCTTCAACAATAGTAGAAAATAAAATAGAAAATTAGTTAAATACCTATTCCTAGACATAGTTCTATAAAGAAATCATATACTATTCAATATATATAAACACAAAAAAAAAAAAAAACCCAAAACTGACAGGTGTTACATTTTTTAGTTTAATTAGTTAAATGAAATGCCTTTATTACCTTTTTAGTATTAAATTAGTTTTTCTGAAAAATTCTGGGCACTCTTTCTCTTTTGTCTCTTTCCCTTCGCAAAAACCAGGCCGACCAGTTTTAACCGGCGATTTTGGTGCTTCGGCCACAACCAACCGTGAGACCGGTGAAAAGGACCAGCATGGGCCGGCAATCAAGTCTAGGCTAAAGCCCAACCACCTCAGCCACTCACAACGCCGTTGCGAGCTAGGAAAGGTCTGTGGATTTTGAGTTTTCCTACATCGTTTTTGGTGACTCTAGTGGTTGTTTTCGTCAATCTAGGAATGAAACTTCATATAATCTTCATGCTTTAGCTGTTTATGTATGTGGTTAGGATCGATTTTGGAGTTTTGGGAATTAATCAATACACCCAAGTTTGACCAGCTTTGGCAGTGTTATGGGTTGCTCCAGTCACTTTTTGGCTGGGGTTCGAGACCAAAAATTACCCCCTTGTTAGTCTGAACATGTTGGTATAGGCATTGTAGGGAGTTTTGGGAATTTTCCATCGCCGGAATTTTCTCAAGACACCCACCGCAGCCGGCAATGGATGGCAGCACGTGGGCCACTAATTTGGCTGCCCGTTGTGTTCTAAAATGTTACCCACGTCGTCCCAAGCATGACGGTATGCTCGAATTAGCGATAGGTTATAGTTTGACTTTGACGGTAGGCTCAGATATGTTCATTTCAGACCCTATCCGGGGTTGTTGGGATGCTAGTAGCATCTGTTTTCTGTCAAGCCTGGTATTGAAGGGCATTACCATTGGCTGCTGCAGTTCATAGTGTTTGTTTCTGTCATGGCAGTTTTGGCAGCAACTTGTTGCCAAACCAGTCTTCCTGCAGCACTTGTTCTTTCAATTTCAGTTGTATTTCAAGGTTGCTAGTTTACGAACATGGGGTTTTTGCTCTAGGTTCCTAAGTTTGTTCCAAAGGGTTGTGTTTTCCATTTTGTTTTTTAAGGTTGCTGGTTTATGAACATAGGGTTTTTGCAGTTGTACACTTTTATCGTATCTATTATGCAAATGAAATGTAGTTGTTAGCTTCCAGGTAAGTGTTATGAATAATTGTTATACTGTTCATACCTTGCAACTGAGTTGATTTCTATGACATAGCATAGTGTACTTCTATGACATAGTATTAACATATTTTCAGTAACAAAGTAGCTATGCACTCGAAGTTTATGATATGCAGAATGTGATTTTTACTAGGAAGATAATTCTATTACATAGTATTAACAGTGTACTTTTTTCTTTTCTTTTTCTTGTAGAGGTATTTCCTTTTGCCTTTGCGATTGTTTCTGGTGAAAACTGTGGACAATTGGAGGTGGTTTTTGTAAAGGATAACGGATGTCTTGCTTGGACTTGTTTGGAATTTTTTGTATGAAATAGTATTAACAATGCTTTTCTATGAAATAATATTAATATTGTACTTCTATGACATGATATTAACAATGTATTTCTATGACATGGTATTAACAATGTACTTCTATGACATGGTATTAACAATGTACTTTGGGCTTGCTAGGCTTTTTTGTTGTTGTCAAATTTGGGCTGGGCTTATTTTGAGTTTTTTTTTTTTTGTATTGGGCTTGTTTTCAGTTAATTAATGGCAAATATATAATTTATAGGAACTTCAACACTCATTTTTTAGGTAGTAAATGGTTTTTGGATATATTTCTAAAGTGTATTCCATATAGGGCTCTTTTATAATTTCAGGAGCTATTTTGGGTATATTACTAAAGCTCCCAAAATAAAACTCTTCAAATTGAAGTTTGTTGACCTACGTGGCAATATAAAAAACCTTATTTGCTACTTGAATAATTTTTGCTCCAATAGACTTTTCAATTCAATTAATGCAATATCATGGAAAAGAATGAAAACATGTGAAAAATGTCTATTTATTTATTATATGAAAATTAAAAATGCATGTTTTTAACATTTTCAAGATAGGTTTTGTTTTTCGAAAGTAAAATTAAATGTTTGAAAAGTCAAAGTCAACTTAGGTTGAAGAGACTGTTTGAGAGAGTTTTTATGATATGGCTCACCTATTTTAGAATTTCAAAGCTATTGAAGAGGATGTTAGAGATGCTCTAAGGGGATGTGAGTTTCTCACATACACACTACTAAGGTGCAATAGGAATTTGAACTTGAGATTATTTATCTACGAATTAATGCCATTTTTTTATTGAGTTAGACCTGATTAACATACCTTTATAAGATTAAAACTACAGTGCATTTGTATAATTTGCACCATTTATAAAAGTGTGCGATCGCGTGATATACCGACGTATCATTTCAAATTACACAAATTATAACACATATAATATAATTCATTAAAATTTGAGTAAATTGAAAACACTGTATATCAATAATAGTGACCCTAAAAATAGCTAGCGAAGAAACCAAGTCAGCAATGAGTAAGCAAAGAATGCGAGTGACCTTTTTTGGACACTTTTTTGGATGCTTCATAGCGTGAGATTTTATACAAACCGACGAGATATAGAGTACGTGGCGCACGGGCCTCGCGTTCCCAACTCACTATAACACAAAGGCAACCTTCTCTTTCTCTCTCTTTGCAACGAGCATATTCCTTAGAATGTACCATTTATATTCTTCTCTCACTTCCATATACAGGATATTTAAATTAATATAATGTTTCATTATAATATAAAGTTATAAAACCATTTTATTTTTGTGAGGTTTGTGAGGTTGTGCTTGATAGTGCAATTTAACACGTCGGTCTCATTGGACCATGATTGCAAGTTTGGAGCATTATCGATGTTCTTAGTATCTGAAAAGAGCAAGTATCGTCTTTATAAAATAAGTGGGTTATTTCATGATTGGAGCTTTTCAGGTATAATTTAACAAGGAAATAGCCTAATGGGGATGGATGATCAAGTAAAACTAATTTTTATAGAGAAGTTAAAAAGGATGAAATACTTGTTCTATATGTTATTTTGAATAATGTTCCATTTGCATTATTCGTCTATAAGTTCTCATATGTATTCGTCTATAAGTTCTCATACGTATTCATCTTAAACAAGAATCATTCTACGTCAACGAGACCAATTTCATTTGTGCACGTTTATCATTAAACAAAGTTATTCACGTAAAGAAAAAGATTAAAATCACATTTCCTGATTTCAATTCCTAATACATAAATGATGAGATATACGCAACACTAGTTTTCTCACATTACATTAACATTGAACAAAAAAATAAGTTCGTCTAATCCAATTGTTGATTTTGTTTGGATATGTACAACAACACAAAATTAAGACTTATTTTGGTAAAAACATAATTAAGATGTTTACGCGCCCTTTCCATAAGTGGCGTCCCAAATAAGAAACACGCCGCTCTCGCTTCGCCCAGTTATCTTATTTTCTTCAATATTTTATTTATTTTCATGATTTTATTTTCCTAGATCCACGCAGTTTATATTTATTTTTTATTTATTTATTATGCCAAACACAATTTTCTCACTTTGCCTCTCTACAAATACAGTTACAATGGATGCAATCGCACACAGCTCATTTTAACAACTTGCGCCACCCGACCTTTCTCTCTCCTCTCTTATCTGAGAGAAAGCCCCCCCTTTTTCAACTGCCTGTCACCAAAAAATTAAATAAAAAGAAGAATCGCAGCCCGAAGCAAAAGCAAAGGCTATAGGAATATCCTCAGCGATCCCCAAGCCTAGCCCCCGACTTTCTCTCTCTATAAATACCACGCTCTCTCTGTCCTCGTCTGTACTTCTTCTTCTTCTTTTATAAGCTGGATATGAAAGTGGAGCTCAATCCTAATCATCACCATCAGGATCAAGGGACCGAGACCGAGACCGAGATGTGCAGGACTATCGAAGTCGTCGCCGGAGGCGTTGTGCTCTCTCCGGCGAAGCAAATCGCCGGCGCGGACGACTGCGCCGAAGACCTCTTTATTCCGCCGCTCAACTTCTCCATGGTCGATAACGGCATTTTCAGGTCCGGCTTCCCGGAGTCCGCCAACTTCTCCTTCCTCCAAACCCTAGGCCTCCGCTCCATCATGTAAGCCATTACTTATATAATAACATCATCATGATTCATATATAAGTGTTTGATATTGTTTTGATTATTATTTTTTTTTTCAAAATTATTATTATTATTTTTTGTGTTTGAATTATATTTTTATGTGATTAATTTATTTTCATGTGTGTATGCAGATGTCTGTGTCCAGAGCCGTATCCTGAGGCGAACGTGGAGTTTTTAAAGTCCAATGGGATTAAGCTCTTTCAATTTGGGATTGAAGGCTACAAGGTATGTCTACTTTTCTTTTTTAATTCCATTGGATTGAGTATTGTCTCTTTAAGCTAAGTTAAAAAAAATTATGCTCAAGTTGAGATTATTGTGAACCGGTGACTACTATGTGCTGCTTACATTCAAATTAAACTTTTGAAATGGAGGAAATTGATGAAAGTGTGATCTTTTAGAAATTACTTTGGTAATACAAAGAGTTAAGAAAGTGCTATTGGATATATTTACCAATGAAGTATTTGGAGGCTTCTGCGTTTCCTGACATTTGGGGCACATATCTAAATAATATCAATACTGTTTGCTAGCTAAGATATATGTATATATACAGAGAGCTCAATAGAAGGGGACTGTATATATGCATATGTTGAGTAACAGCGGGAGAGCTAGTGGTTTAGTCTTGTACCTATATGGCTCGATAAATCAATCAAATATCACATATATTCTTCATCTTTAATCAACACTCCTTAATCCTTATCTAGATGCTTTGGTGGTTGAGTCATAATGGCTCATTTATTATGATCGTCCTTGTTTTTGTTGCGTGATAAGTTCAATGATATGATTACTACGTGATTTTTTTAATAATGAAATTTTTTAATTTCCGTGGGGTATTGTTGGTTTGGTTTTGTATGGGATGACAGTTATCTTGTCTTGACATATCTAACTAGCGGGCCAGGATTTCTGTCATATATATAGAAACCATGTTTCATGGATTCTTTTCAGTTTCAGACATAATGCATGCGTTGTGTTTCTGTGATCTACACTGATCACATGCGTTTATTCTTTCTATTGTTTAATACCCTTTTGGGTTTAGGATTTTATCTAAACTATATTGTCCCTTTTTGGTTTTGAGTTTTGCTGGAAACAAGTGATGTATATTTCTTTAATACTGTCTGATTTCAATATTGACACTAAACTGTAGGCCAAGGTTCCCTTGATTTCATTAGTTTGACAGAAGAAGCTTGACAGAAACTAGCTTTAAAAACTTAATAGATTTTGTCTCATCCCAATTGTTTTAAAATTCAAGTATCCTACTTTGAGTATTATTGTCTGAAGTAAAGCTTTAACTGTTTTACATATTCAGGAGTTTGTGTCCTTGCCAATGTTGTTACACTACATAATTTTTCCAAAGGTACTTCTCACTCTAGGTGTAGCCTGTAGGTACCGTTACATCTGTCTTGCTATTGTTATAGTATTATCAAATGTCTAGGATCAGTTTTAACAATTACATATCTGAACGTTTTTTGGTCTGAGTTTTAGTGGATGCATCTTAATTTTAGTCATCATGGAACAGATTCAGGATCAGTTTTTCTTTATTTCTAGTAAACAATGATAGAGACCATCAATCCTTCCTCGTTGTACATCTTTAATTACTCGATTGCATGAATGTTGAACCAAGTTCCTAGTTAGAACATGAATTCATATTGAACATTATAACCTGATATTCAAAATTTTCATTGTGCATTCAGGAGCCTTTTGTAAACATCCCAGAGGATATAATCCGTGAAGCGCTAAAAGTTGTCCTTGGTACTGCAAGAAATTAACCATTTTGCACTTAGTTTCATACAGACCAGAATTACAGCACTGTTATATGCTTACATTAATTTACTTTTCTGCAATGCAGATGTAAGGAATCATCCTGTCCTAATTCATTGTAAACGAGGGAAGGTATGTGCACCATTGATTGATCTCTTTATAGATTCATTGCCGGATTTTGAATAATCCGTGACCGTTTTTAAGTTGTTATTGGCTGCTAACTTCTTTGATCGTATTTTCAGCATCGAACTGGTTGTCTGGTGGGATGCTTGAGAAAATTGCAGAGGTGGTGCCTGACATCTGTTTTTGACGAATACCAGCGGTTTGCAGCTGCGAAAGCCAGAGTTGCAGATCAGAGGTTCATGGAGATGTTTGATGTTTCTAGCTTGAAACATCTACCGATGCCATTTTCATGTTCAAAGAGGTAAAATCAGCCAAGTATTATTGAATGGCTTTTGCTTCTTCTTTTAGTCAAAGAAGAGAATCCTAGGCCCTTTCTACTTTGTCGGAATAAATAGGAAAAGGTGATGATGAGTTCCTGGTATGCATTTCAGCGGAAAAGGAATTATTTCTTCTTTTTTTTCCTTATTCATAAATAATAAGCAGCCTATATATAAAATCTCACTTTATGTGCTTTCAGTGTTAGTACCCTTTTTTCCTCACATCTCACCCCACCCTCTCTCCTTCTTTTCCCATTTTATTTATTTATTATTTTTAGTTCCCCTTTTACTTTTATTTTCAGAAATTACTAAGCTGATGCCGAAAACGTCTCGACTCTTGGCATTGCAAATCAAGATGGTCCATGAATCTCGTACTGGGGATGACTCAGAATTTGAGAGTTGATCTAATTCCGTCATAATTAGTTAAGGGGTCCAGAATTGGAATTCCACGAAAAAAAAACAGTATTAATATTTGTATTTGTATTTTATTGAAAAGTAAAATACAGTGCAAATGTTACTAAAATATCAATAGTACATGGAAAGCTGTATATTCGAGCAGAGTGAAAAAGATTGATGATCAAAATAAAAATGCTTCAGGGTATATGAGGGAAGGTTCAGTTCAGGCGTATGATACGTACTGTAAATTCGTGCTCTTCCAAATTACGCAAACCGTCGTTTACTGCATAATGTCTTGGACGTGACATTTTTGATAGCGCCAAAACGTTTTTTGTTGTTCAGTGTTTGGTTCACTTTTGACGGTCAAAGAAGCACTTTTATGTTTCTTTTAGACCATCTATAATCATGGTAGGGCTAAATTCAAATTTCCACACTCCAAAATATAATTATTCATGTATTTTTAGGGCTTAAAATTTAATTATTTAAGAATAGTCAACCCCTAATTTTTGTTGTCGTTAATTTTTCTTGAAATTATTTTTGTTTCAATTTAATTTTCTGAATATTTTAACCTAAAAAAATTAAAATTCTAAAACATAATATAATTTCACTTAAAAATAAAAACAAGCACAACAACATTTTATTTCATAGACTTTGAAAGAAAAACAAGTAGCACACAACTTATATTAAAAACAATGGAACATGACTTATTTGGTTAGTTGCAATGTGGTCACAACATCTACCCAATCCATAGCCCTTGCAGCAACTACTTTTGTGTATGCCAGGAAAACCCTTCATTGAAGCCATTGCCATAATTGTCTTCCATTTTTTCTTTATATTGTTCTAGTATTAAATGAATTGTGTCATTGCCACATTTACGAACTACAAATTTCCCTTTGATGATCTTGGTGTTGGACTTTGGATATAGCTTATGGGTTCGGATTTATGAACTTTGAGTGAAGTTGGACTCTAGGAACACTAGTTCAATGCATTTACAGGAGCTAGAGGTGGATTGCACCTAGGATGGGGCATCACCAATCAAATGTATGATGCTCCCTTTGATTGTTAGGTTCCATTGGTGTAGTTGATTATGTTGCATATGAAGGTAAATATTTATAGGCAAATGGATGATTGCACCTAGGATGGGGCATCACCAATCAAATGTATGATGCTCCCTTTGATTGTTAGGTTCCATTGGTGTAGTTGATTATGTTGCATATGAAGGTAAATATTTATAGGCAAATGGATGGGTATATTGGTTTTTTACTTCTACCTCATTGGATTCCCTTATCCTTCTTCAATAATGTTCTAAACTCTTTCCTACCTCCACTTGTCTTCTTCAATTATTTTTTGAACCCTTTCCCATCTCCTATTGTCTTGTTTCAATCATGTTATGAACCATCACTCATCTTTATCCATATCACTTTATTGGATTCCCTTATCTTTCCCTATCTTCATTTAATTATTTTCTAAACTCTTTCTCATCTCATATTGTCTTGTTTTAATCATGTTTTGAACCATTGCTCATCTTTTTCCATCTCACTTTATTGGATTCCCTTAACTTTCCCTATCTTTTCCTATCTTCATTCAATTATGATCATACATGTAGGTCATCTTGTTTTGTCATGTTGCCATTTTTTCCTCACTTCCTCCTTATCCTTTGTATCTTGTCTTGATTTCCTATCACCTCATTTCATCCTTTTGTCTATTTAAGAAGTTTTATTCTACCCAATTGAACACACTCCTTCAATCTCATTCTCCTTCTTACAATGAATTCACGTGGGAAGGCTACACAAAATTTCTTTGGCTGAGAAAAACCGACAACACATTTCCCTTTCTTTTTTTCATCCTTTTATTTATCTTGTCCAAGCGGCCTTGGAGTGGACATGACCATTTCATCCTCATCTTTCTCCAATTTGATTGTATTGCCAGTATGAGAAGATATCTCTGAATATTTGTGTGGGAGATTCACAAAGGTCATTCCACTTTGGGCAATCTTTTAAGCTTTGTCAAGCATGATACAACTTGAAAGACCTATTCAAAGGCTTATTATCATTCAAGAAAAGCGTTTTTGCATGCATATCTTACACACGAAATAAAATAAAAAGCAAGTTAATATTTGAAAATAATTAGAATTATAAATTTAAGCGTTGAATAAAATGGGTACTCACCGTATCTTCAAGATTGGAGCCACTCACATGCCTTGCATTGGCCCCTTGCAGTGTTCGCATCCCGGCTCCAGCCATGCTCGAATCATTTTCCAAAAACTTGTGGTACACACTCAACCAAAATGATTCCTTTGATTGATTGGTGCCAATATCACCATCTTCAGAGACAGAAACTCACCCTTTGCACAATGGCTCATCTTCTTGTAGTTTCCAATTCACACATCTTTGGAGTTTTGGGGCCATTCTCAACAATAATGAAAAGAGAATGAACAAATATAAAAAAGGGAGAAAGAAAAAAAAGAAAGATTTTGGGTGGATTTTTTAACAAATGAATGGTTATTTATAGAGTTTGGGATGGGTTTTGGGGTTGGATATGATTTAGATTAATTATAAAAATTCTTTTGACTGTTGGATTTAAAATTAATCATGGTCGTTGATATGCTGATATAGCCGTTGCATTTAAAACAAAACAAAATACCTTCTTCTTTCAAATGGAGTCGTTAGATTCCAACGACTCATTCACCATGAGCTGCAACTTGTCACGATGAAGCAAATGGAGAGCAGACAACTTTTTGTCACGCACGGATGCTCCCTTTTTCTTTTCACGTGGGTTGTGCTCCATACAAAATTACTAGTCTAGGCAAAACCCAGAGTGGAATTCCGCCCAGAATTCCACCCATCTCAAAATTCCACCCCTCAAAATACATGGGTTGGAGATGGATTTTAGACACAAAACTCAAAATTTGAGTTTCCACCCCATAGGTTGGAAATGGTCTTAAGAGGTGCTAACATTGCAGACTTCGGCTTAGCCAAGGTAGTTAGAGCGGATGTGCTCCTCACTCTGCATCAAAGTTCGAATCCTCTTAAATTTTGTTGTTGATAAATTAGGCACAAAGATCATCAGCCACAAGGGCAAATACAAATGCCCACAAAGGGGTAATACAAATATGGAAGCATAGTAACCACATATGGGTAAAAAAGCTTTCTGTCACACACGGCTTTTATACAAGCCACAAAAGGCCAGATAAATTTCGACATAAAAGCCGCATGCGTGATCAAACCAGACATGAATCAGATCGCCCAAATCTATTTTAACTCTCTCAAGTACAAAATACAAGTAGAGAGTAGAAAACAATCAAACACCCAACTCACAAGGAGTTGATGCAATTATTACAAAATAAGAAAATTACAAACAAACAACCAAAAACCAACAGAGCCACTACAGTCTACCGCCGTTGTTGCCATCGCCACCACAGACATCGTCTCCGTCTTGGAGACAAAGAACACCACCAAGATTACAACTAGTAATTTAGATTATATTCAAGTAGAATATCGGTTGTATATAAAAAAATAAAAATAAAAGATGTGCTAAAATTGTAAAGACACTTTCAGGTTTTAATGACGACTACTTTATATTTCACTTTTAAATTTTTTGAAGTTATGTCTTCAAATAAACTAAAATTGTCCTCATTTAAGAAGAATTTCCAAAACACAACTATTCTACTTTAAATAGACAAATACGTAAAGCAATAGTCTATTGACATGCGTGTTAAGAAAACTGAATGGGCAAAAATGCTAACAAATAGTCTAAAAAACACTCCTAAGGATGCCCTACTCAAAACAAGGAAGGATTCCTCTTCTCGAAATCATGATGGCAGGTGTGTGGTATGTCTGGTTCGTGTCTTTTAATTATATTGTCTCTGATTATATTACGATGTTCAACTTTGCAAGACAAGGAAACAAAAAAGGTCTAGTTGGCTGTTTTTAAGCTTCTTGAAGGTGTGTAGTTATAAATGTTTGATTTTATATAAATGTTTGTTTCAATAACCTTCACTTTAGAGTATGAATTGGATCTTTCTCAGATTCTGAGATGCTTTCAGGTTCCCAATTATGATTAAAACTTGAAGGTAGGTACTTATTGGACGCTCCACTTGCACAAGTTGAACCCTTTTGTCGTGTGGATGTTCCAAGTTACTATAAAGATACATTATTGTTGTGATCGTCATGATCATGTTAGGGAAATGATTTTATATTTCAAACTTCCCTAGATGATTCTTTGCTTGGTTCAAAAGAAACTTCTCATTGTATGTCCCACATGCATTGACAATCATGAATGCTAAGGATATATTGCTCAGCTCATGTGTGTGCCGGCCTGGGTGAGAAACTTCTAACGTGACATCTCGTGTTATGAGAGAAATAGAGTGTAGGTTTGTATTCTTGCGTTTCATGTAAATCATTAATTTATTACAGGGGTAGGGGATATCATTCTATGGAACAGCTTATCTTTCCATGACCCGTAAAGTAGTTTGAGCTGCCATTCCCTCCCGGCTTTTCTTTTGTCAATGTAATTAAGCCAAAATAACTTAGTTTTGGTGGCAGATCCTGATATCATTGGCACAAATAGAAAGGTCTTTATGGTGATTTTCCCATCTTGAAAGCTCCTTTTTTGTTTTATAATTTGGTTTTATGTTTTTGATCATCCTCTGTTGCTGCTTTTGAAAACTTCAGCTTCAGATGTTCACCATTTCGGCATGGCTGCTGCTATTTGGCCACAGATTTTATAGCCCTTGTTTTCTTTTTTCTTGGTTGAAGAAGTCCTTGTTTTCTAAGGTGACAGCTTGGATAATTAAAAATTAGGAGACCTTCAAATATAGTTCATGCGAAAACTTTGGTCACACCCGTAATTACTTTAAACAAACAAGCTTTCCTGCTTCTAGTAAAACTCAATTTCCTCTTAAGCTGTTGAAATTAGATCCAAACTGAAATTAGCTTACACTGCTTTCACGGCTTCAAATCTTGGTTCGTTGGCCTGGAACTTAAGGCCATCATAAAGCTTCATATAGTCTTTGAACACGAATTTCGGGTAAACTTGATTCTTCTCCTCTGCTTCTTTCTCCACCAGTGTTGGTGCAGGGTAAATGACAGCATCACTGCCAGTGCCAGGGTTGTAGAAGGAAGCTATTGACATTCTGGTGCCATCAGTTTGGGCAATCACTCTGTGCACCACACTCTTGTACTTCCCATTAGTGATCACCTATACTCTTGTACTTCCCATAAGCAAATTGACTTGGGCATGAAGTAACATTAATTTGGAAAGTTGCGTTATTTGGGGTGACTAATTTTAATACCTCAAGTTGGTCAAGGTTGATAACAATGGAGTGGCGCATACATCAATCCATTGGCCATCTCCACTGACCTTGTCATCTTGGAAGAGCAGGATCATACAGCCGGCAGTGTGCCCGGAGACCCTTGATCAGCTCAGGGTTGGGACATGGAGGGTAGTTGCTAACCTTGGTGCCAAAAACTGGCCCATTTGTTCCATATAAGGCCTTCCAGTGTGTCTAAAAACTCATGACTCACTAGCTACAATATTTGTGAACCCAAAATTTAAAATTAATCAGATGAAACGGACATTAATGACAATTGAATTACAACAAAAAATATGTTGATAATATATTCAGTACAACTTTAAGTGGGGGTATTTTAGGGATCTGAAAATATAAAATCTGACACATCAAGCTTAATTAGGTTAGAATAAATGAGTTTAAAGGGTATAAAGTCAAATTTTCTATAAAATTGTCATATAGGCTTGGTTGACCAAGGGTTGGCTCCTTAAAATTAAAGAGGAGTTCCTCCTTGAGGTTTTGACACTAGTTAAATTCAAGCAACATTGACGAAGTTCAACAAAAAAGAAAAAGAAAAAATAAAAATTTAACATGTGTCAAAACCCCATTGATTGTAAGGAGGAGCTCCTCCTTAATTTTAAGGAGCCAAGCTTTTACCCATTTTTGTTTGGTCATTTTGCCTTGTTCTACTTACTAGCAAAAAGAAAAAAGAGAATCTAAATTTTCTCTTTAAATTTAAGGCTCGTTTGGAAGTGATTCTGGGTATGCAAGAATCACTTTTGGGGAAGAAGCACCTCTCACTCTGTGGAGAAGTAGCTCCCATGTGATTCTCCATAGAAGTGCTTTTTGAAATGATTCTAATTCACGACGATTATGCTAATTAATACCTAAAAACTCAAAAAATTAAATCGATTAATGGGATAGGTAACTATATATTTAATTAAGTAATATCTTAGTCTTTTTGAATTACTTTAATTAGTAATTATATTTTAATTATTATTTAACATAAAAAAATTTATAGAAAAAGTCCACAAAATAATTAATTTCTATTTATGAAGTCTTTTGTGAAATCATTTAGGTATCTTAATTAAATTTCTCCATAGCCCAAGAGCCCTATCCATTACTATTAGGCAATTACTCGAGTATCTATTTTTCCTTTTTAATTTTTTTACTTTTTCAGAGTTATTACCCATATAAAGATTCCAGAACTTTCACGTTTAATAATGTATTATACACGTACGCACGCATTTCTCATCTTTAATACACCTATTATTTACAAAAATTTCAATAAGACACACAAAATTCATGTATTATACACATAATTCTCACATATTATTGAATAAAAATAATTTTTCACAGTTTTTCCATATTTGTCTTTATAAAATAGTATAGCCGTGTGGCTATACCCTTATTTTTTAAAATTAAAAATAGTATAGCCGAACGGCTGTACCTATTTGACACGTGGATTCATTTTGAATTTTTTATTACCCAAATTGTCTTTAAAAAATCGTATAGCCGTGCGGCTATACCTGTTTTTTCTCTATTTAAAAATGATAGTATAGCCGTTCGGCTGTACCTATTTGACACGTGGATTCATTTTGAATTTTTTTTAAAGAAATCGTGTAGCCGTGTGGCTATACCATTTGTTACCCAAATTGTCTTTAAAAAATTGTATAGCCGTGCGGCTGTACCCCTTTTTTTTAAAAAAAATAGTATAGCCGTTAACGTGGATTCATTTTGATTTTTTTTAGAAATAGTATAGCCGTGCGGCTATACGTGTTTTTAAATATAAAAAACAATATAGCCGGACGGCTTTACTGTTTTGACACGTGGCATCTACACGCTGAATGGTATGGCCGCACGGCTGTACCTATTTGACAGGTGGATCCATTTTGAATATTTTTTAAGAAATGGTATAGCCGTGCGGCTATACCATTTGTTACCCAAATTGTCTTTGACACATGCAGCTGTACCCCTTTTTTACTTTTCTAGAGTTATTACCCATATAAAGATTCTAGCACTTTCACATTTAACAATGTATTATACGCACATATTTCTCATATTTAATACACCTATCTTTTACCAAAATTTCAATAAGACACACAAAATTCACGTATTATACACATAAGTCTCACATATTATTGAATAAAAATAATATATATTTTTAAAAATTGGTATAGCCTATACTTCGTTTTTCCCTAATTGTCTTTAAAAAAATAGTATAGCTGGTCATCTATACCCCTTTTTCTCTATTTTTTTTTAAAAAAATAGTATAGCCGCACAACTGCACCTATTTGACACGTGGATTCATTTTGAATTTTTTTAAGAAATAGTATAGCCGTTCGGCTATACCTGGTTTTCCTTTTTAAAAAAATTATAAAAAAAAATAGTATAGCCTCCTGGCTTTACCGTTTTGACATGTGGCACCTACGCGCTAGGCGTGTCCTTTTTTATATATTGAAATAGTATAGCCGGGCAGTTGTACTTTTTAAAATTAAAATTTAATCAGTGAAATTTCGCTGGCATAGACCTTGTCCGACGCACTTTCGTCGGGACATGTTTTTTTTTTCATTTTCATTTAAAAAATATATAATTAGCTTTTTTACTTTTGTTTTTTGGCCTACTTCTTTAATTTAATATATGTAATTAAGTAATATCATAGCCTTTTGAATTACTTTAATTAGTAATTATATTTTAATATTAAAAAAATTATAGAAAAAGTCCACAAAATAATTAATTTCTATTTATTAAGTCTTTGTGAAATCATCTAGGTGTCTTAATTAACTTTCTCCATAGCCCAAGGCACATGTCTTTGACTAATTTAATTATTATTAATGAAAGCCAAATGAAATCACACTTAATTAACAATCATAGTGCTTTGTTTATAAACACTTTTATAGGAGTGTGGATTTTCAATGCGGGATTTTCTCAAAGGGCACCTCAAAAGACAGGCCTTCAGAGAAATCTATATTTTTATTGTTGGTGCAATATGAAAATATATTTAAAGCCCTTCAAGGTCTCCTTGATGCATCTGTAAATGCCCTCCAAGGTCTCCGTGATGCATCTGTAAATGCCCTTCAAGGTCTTGTATCTATCGACCCTGATATTGTTTGGCTTCTTATAGCTGATGTTTACTATTCTCTGAAGAAAAAAGACATGCATTCACCCCCTACATCAGACATTCCTGAAATCTTACAAATTCCGCCCTCATCCTCATCTCCAAAAGAGTACCTTTATGTGCAGTATGGAGGGCAGAGTTATGGTTTTGATGTTGACTTCCATTCTTTGTAAATATAGGAACCAAATGAAAAAGATACCGCACAAACCAATACCGATAATTTTCCATAACGGGCTCTTGATGGTTGCTGCTTCCTTGATCTTCACTTTGTTTCCTGTCTTGGCCGATTTGAGCAGTGCTTTCATGCCCCTTTCCCTTTTCATAGGAAACAGCAACCTCTTTGCATTTGGCTGATGATACAGAGTTTGAACTCTGCCCCACTTCCATTTGTCTTCTAACCTGATAGGATTGCCTTCTCCAATGAAACTTAAATCTGGTATTTTGTTATTCAAAACTAGCATTTGCACCATTAGATGGTTTGAATAAAGAATTTGTCATGGCCTTATTGCCTTTGTTGATTTTCGGATCCTTCCTGTTTTGATGTTCGTTTCTTTTTGGATGGATTTGACCTCATGCTTAGACTTGTACATAAAAACCTCATACACAAGATGGTATACATTACAAGGGCCAAAGGTCAAAAGGAGCCTAACCTGTGCTTTTGAATGATAACGTTAATCACTTCCCCTTCCTGTCGGCTTCCCACAGAGTTAGCCTGAAATCACATGTTCTGCATAGTTAGCCTGGAATGACGTCGAAATTCATGGCCTTCCTTATGTCTTCATACATCAATTGAATTTGTACTTGCATCCCATGACAACATCTCCCAATCTGTATGTATGTAAAACAAACACAGAAGACCTGAATGCTGGTAACAATATAGTACAGAGAGATAGAGATAGGGTGATATATATTCTGTATGTGGAGAGAGAGAGAGAGAGAGAGAGAGATTATATGTGTATTGTGGTTTTCACAGGTTTCTTGGCCTGCAAAAGCAAAATCCATTTGTAACCATGTGAACTCTGAAGGGAGAAACAAAGTATACAAGAAAGAAAAGGGTAGGGGGGGTTAAGACCTAATTAACACTTACCATTTCTGAGATGGGAGTGAAGAAGAAGAAATAAATGTGGTTTGATGGCTGGCTGCCCATATGATTGGGTGACCTAACTTAGCTTACCCTAGTCTTAGTCTAGTACGTCAGTCAGGCAAGCCTTTCAAGCAAACAACGTGATCCTAATAGGCAGTCCATCCGAACGTGATTGTGTTTCTCACGTCATTTTTTTCTAATTTTCGAGTTTGAAAACTGCTTGTGAGCTGTGACTCTGAGTGAGTTCCGGTGCTCGTCATTCTCCCGTATCCAAAACTGGATTGACTTAAAACATTACAAAATAAAATTAGGCCCAAAAGCCAACGAAGTCTAGCCCAGAGAAAAAGAGCATTGACTTGCAAATCAGTGATCACAAGTTCGATGTGTGTGTGAGAAACCCCCCTTCCCCATGTAGCCACTGCCACTGAATTCGGCTTGCAAATATCCATTCAAGTAGGATGCAGAAATAAAAAATGAGAAAGAAAATTCTAAGCATTTCCATTATAAAATTAGAGTTACAGCCTTCAAAGTAACAAAGCAATATTGTATCAAACTATTTGTCTTCTTGTAGTTGGATCTCCGAGTATCATTACGAAGGGACAAGAGTCTCCACAATAGTACAGAACCTTAGCGAGCAGGTAAACTCTTCGTCATTACTTGGGAGCCTCAATTGCTATGTTCACCCACAATTTGAAATTCCTCAAGCATAAATGGTCTTCAAGTCCTGCTTCCAGGATAGAAATATTCGACACTGTTTTCCTTTACTTTGAATTGGAAATTAGACAGCTTGTTTCTTGATCTCTCCTTCCCCCTGTTCAGGACTGTCAACTGCAACCAACAAGAACAATGAGGATCATAACTTTCGTAATCTCGTTCA
Source organism: Prunus fruticosa (assembly GCA_018703695.1). NCBI lineage: Eukaryota > Viridiplantae > Streptophyta > Magnoliopsida > Rosales > Rosaceae > Prunus > Prunus fruticosa. The sequence continues at coordinate 30,468,912 of CM031919.1, forward strand.
ATTGTATTGATATCAAAACCATTAAGATGAGACTTTTGGGAAGTAATACTAGACAGGAAAAGTACACTTGCTACAAGCGTAATTGGCAGGTCACCAGCAGCAAGCCGGCAAGCAATACTAATGGAAATAGTTCTCACAATTTTTCAATTGCTAACACAGGATTGTGATCTAGTGGACTCGGCGGAGAAGATACAAGAGGTAAAAGAGAAGAGAACAAGAAAATCCAGAAAAAGGACCATGACACAAAGCAACTATCATATGTATGAGCATAACACTTTAAAAAAAAACAAAACTAAATATCAACCAGAGGATCAGCAGAGCATATGCATATGTTAAAAGTTTTAAGTAGCAGATTATTCATTTCCATAACAACCAAGACTCAAAAAGTAAGTAACCACAAATGATGAGAGGGGACCATACATGAGTGATTTGACAGACATGCTTTCTAGTTTCTAGCAATCTATCTTGGTGAAGAGATGCATCAAATGAAAAACACATGAGTGAAAACCAGTGAACTCACTATAGGACTGTTCAAATGAAAGGAAATAGACTCTTGCTTTTTCCATATTAGAGAAGCTATTTTACAGAAAATTCAATCTGGTGAAGTGACAAAATGTGTTCAAGCAAATACCTGCCCATGCACATCTGATGCCAAACCAGTGGCCAACGGTTCTGCTCTTATCAGAATGTCTGCTAGATACTCCATCTGTAAAATAAGGGAGGGCCTCACCGTGTCTGAATATATATCGTCATGATTGAGCATGACTAAGGAACAACCCTGCAATAAGAAAAGGTACACGAGATGAATAACTGAAGATAAGGTACACGAGATGAATAACTGAAGAAAAAGGAGTGTAGTATGAAAACTGGAGAAAATGACTGACAGTTGCCACTGATGTCTTACAAATTCTGATACTAAAGTGTGGCAGTAATGAAGAAAGTCTAAAACAAGATTTGTAGATCCCTTAGCAGCCACCTCCATCAGAGAGATATCATCAATCATAACAGTGATACAGTTCTTGTTCTCTTGAGGTAAGGCACTTATAGTCTTTTGGATTTTCCCATACAAAGCAACAAGTCCACCATCACTGTTTTTTCCTTCTTCACCATCTGAAGATGAAAAAACGGAGGATTTCTTGTAAGAAATTCTATTACTCTATTACAAAACCAGCAATACTAACAATTCTTACATTTTTCTTTGAAAAGAAAAAAAAAATCGATTTAACGAACAGAAACTATGGTTTATAACTTAATATCAATCCTACACTGATTCCTATATTGTTACAAATTCAATTGCATACTGAGCAAGTATCTAGATTTTCTACTTTGATAGCCAATACTAGCAAGTCTTATACCTGATTTTTCTCACCTGGGCAATCCACAAGCACGTCAAAGAAAAAGAATCTGTTATTGTCCCTTTGCACAACTAAGTTGCAACCCTGTTTCAAAAACACATCCAGATATCAGATATTTTCATTTATGCTTATCTGAACATTTCATCTGATAAACATGAAACCACGAGAACTAATAATAATTCATAACAAAATGAAATGTATATTAACACGGATATTAGCAGCTATAGATAAAATTATGGAAATCACTTAAAAAAAACTAATTCTTTGTGAAGAGAGAGGCAGTACCAGTCTTCGGAGGATCCGATCGTAGTGAGAGAAGGGGTGAGCGAAGGCAACAAAAACGACGACGTTGGAGGAGTGAGGAGGCTGAGAAAGAGAGCGCTTGAGAATGTGGTGCAGGACGAAAGCGGCACTGGTCTCGACGCAGTCTTCGAGGAGAACAACGCGACCACTGAGATGGAGAGACCCTAGAGCTTCGTCCAATAAGGTTCCTTGCTCCATTTTCCTCTTCTTCTTCTTCGTTCAAGCTAAAAAGCACTGAGCTTTAGGGTTTAGGGTTTAGGGTCTGTGAATTTGTGATTTCAACGGTTTCTTTACGCAATTTGATTTCAACGGTTTTTGGCTTCTCAAACAGTGACATTTTCTCACCCGCGCCTATACATAAATAAATAATGCGGTTTGGCCGACCGAGTAAAATCTCTATTTTGCTGAGGTGGCAAATTTTGACTGTTTGACCCACTATACAGTCCTCCCTAAACCCTTTCAAGGTAATTTAGTAGACGGATTGTTATGGATTGAACTAAATTTTGGGAGTGTCTTAGATTAGCCCAGATTGGATTAAATTGGATTAAATACTGACCTACATTTAGTGTTGCATCGAACTAAGAAGCTGGATTATAAAAATAATAAAGACTTATGTTTGATGTTATGTCGGATTAAAAAAATAATTTTTTAAACTTAATTTTAATTAAAGATTTTGGCCTAAAAATAAATAAAATTCTAATACTTTTTAAAGACTAAAACATTCTCATATCTTTTCTTTTCTTTTTCTTTCTTCCTTTTCTTCCTTGGTCCGTTTCTTTTTTCTTTCTTCCTTTTTTCTTCTTCCTTCCTAGGCTGTTTCCGTTTTTCTTTGTTTCCTTCTTCCTGTTCTTTCCTTTATCTTTTCTTCTTCCTTCCATCCTTTTCACTATCTTCATGCCACTGCAGATTCAACCATCAACCCACCTTCTCTCTCTCGTTCCACTAATTAATGGTTATGGTGGTTCGATTGGGTGGTGCTAGTGGTTGAGCTGGGTATGTGGTGGCTGGTGATGATGGTTCAATTGACTGATTAGGTGATGGTGATGGTTCGATTGGGTATATGGTGGCTGGATATGGGTTTGATGGTGGTGGTCTAAAAGTTGTGGCATCGTGGTGATGGTGGTATGTTTGATGTTTCGAGCTCGTGTGTTTGAGGGTGGTGGTGGTATTCAGCCAGACTCACGTGTTAAAAATAGCACCCTCGCTATTTTGCGAACTGCATTTCGGGCTTGCTATATTAGACAAGCGAGTCTGATGTTTTTTTCCCATTGGACAAGCGAGTCTCATTTAACTTAATCCCTTCCCTTACCAAACATAGGTTTTCAAGGACTATTTAACCCAGTCCTAGTCCAATGAGGCTTATGAAGCATTATCATGAAAGTAAACCAAACGCAAGTTAGTCAAATAAACTTGAAGAGTTTTTTAAATTCAATCTTGACATGAGATAAAATAACTAAGATGAATCAATCCAGAACGAGCATACCACAAATAAATGCTTGTGGGGAAATGGTCTACTCTCACATTCTCATGAAGAGAAACCTCCTTGTAAAGAAGAATGTAAATCTGCATATAAATCAATAGTGGAGTCCGGTTTGGTTTAGTTTGATTTTTTTAAAATATTTTTTAAGGGTTTTTATCACAAATAGACCATAAGGTTTGCCAAATTATCACCTTTGGCAACAAGCATGATACTCATTGATAGCCTGTAATATGCAACAAGTATGATACTCATTGATGCCATGATACACATGATGATACATAAATGACCCATTATCCTCATACGCAACCTAAAATATGCAACAAGCATGATACACAATGATTCTAGGATACAAAAAAGTTTATCACGTAAGAGATGGTTTCTCATGTTCCTGAATTTTAAACCAAATTGAGTGATAAGTAGATTATCTTCAACTTTAAATCAGAAAAAATTGAAGATAAATAGATTGTCTACAACATGCTAAGGGCATCAAATAAGGAGTGAAATAGAGATGCAGCCCAAATTACAGAATAAGATATCAACAACCTAAATTATTGGACGGCATACAAATCAACAAATCAACAACCCAAAATACAGAATAAGATACCAAAATCCAAGAAATCCATATTAAGAAAACGCAAAAAAGGAGTTGAGCAGCCGATGCTATATAAATCATTCCAGTAAGTAAAATCAAAACAAAGGGCATTGATCTAGACTTGACGCCCTCCCCATCCCCATCCCAGCCATCACCACCCCACCTGGTCCACCCCACCTGGTCCACCCCTTCCCACCCAACACCCACCTGAAACCCAACCAAGATCTCATCCTCTACTCCTCACCTCTCATATCTCTCCTAAGAATCCCACAACCATCTCAAATCCAATTTTTTTGTAAAATCAGGTATGCTTAAAAAAAATTATATTTGGAACTTGGGTTTGGTGGATGTGAAAAGAGTGGGAAAAGAGAAAAGGGAGGGTGGGTGGGGGGACAAGAAACAGAGGGATGACGGTGGGATGGGGTTGGTGGGTGTTGATTGACTCCCTAATTCAGAGTCTCTTGTTTGTTTAAGAAAAAAATAGTTGTTCCAGGAGGAGGTCTTGATAGAGAAGTTGGAGAGGATGGGATCTCAGTTAGATATATGGGTTTTGTTTGACCCGTTTCTACATGAAACCCTTTAAAACCATCTTTTAATCTCAACTGTCCAAGTTTATTCAACAAGTCTAGACACAAGTTCGCACTTAATGTTCCCATATAGCTGTTCTCACCTTATTCGAGCGCTATATATATTTAATTGTCAAAAGATGGGCCTTGGGATATATATTTATTTGGGTCCATCTGTTTATTTAATTAATAATTTCTTTTTTATTAACTAGAAATTCGTTTTCAGATTATCTAAAATTTGAATTTGTTAAACAGTTAATATAACTGTTTTGATGAAGAGGTGTCAGACCTCTATAAACTAGAAAACATAATTTTGGAACTGCATTATCATTCCCACACATAAGCACTTCCTGAGAGAAATCATATCATTGTTCGCCAGAAATCAAAGCCACAGTGCTTAAGCTTTGATTTTGTTCACCTGTTCTACTTTTGTTCCTGATGGTAGGGTAAAGTTCTTCATTGGCTTGAGAACCATTGACTGGTTAACAAATCAACTTTCTTTAGTGTGTGAGCGTGCTACCTGCTAGCAATAAAAAATCCTTGCAGACTTCCTAAAAAGAGATAACTTGCGCCCCAAGTTACTGACTTCTAAACAAGCGATTGTGAATTTGAGTGAGGAATATCTCACAAATAAGTTCTTTTCTTGCCTCAGACTGGTGAGGACTTCATAATTTTTCACAGGACGAGATTGGTAGTTCTGGCCAGGAATAAACGATAAGAAAGTGAACTGTTTTTAGGCAAAATTCTCTTTTACAAAACTCAAAAGGGAAAAATTAACTCTAAAAAAACAAAAAGAGGATTGGACTTCCATTTTCTGTCTGGGCAGATGCTTCTAATCCGGGTTGGACCGGATATGCATGTGCTGAACTGGACTATCAACAACTTCAACTGGTTCGTTTCAGCTGCAAAAATTCGATGCCAACGCTCGGAGTTTGGCAGAGCTTTAATTTATTTCAAAGCCTGGAAGGCTTTTGATTGGGCGGAATTGGGACTTCTTCAATCTGGAAGGGGCAGAAGTGGCTGGACTTGACTCCTGAGTTGGAACTACATTGTGGTATCTGTCCCCTTGATCAGGGCTCTTCATAAATTTGTTGAGGTTTTCATATTTATAAGAAAAAGAAACTGAACTCTGCTTGATTTGGCTTATGATGAACCAAATTTGTAACGAGAGGAATCTCGTTTTGAATGATTTATTTCTCTAAGTTCTAACTGAAGTTGGATGTCTTAATTTGTAGCTGTTTGAAGGTTTTTTGAGATCAAATGATCATTTTGAGTTTTTGTCTTTGTTTGATTTTTTTTTATTTATTGATTCTTCTTTGATATGTTCATCTTCTCTCATATTTATAGAAAATGCTGGAGTGCGATTTTTAATCTTTAAAAAATGGGCGGCAGATTTTCTAAAACAAGATCTTTTTATTTTTTAAGTGTCAAGAAAAGGGAAGTTATCTTTTTCCAGCGAGTAAGCTGTCAACAGTCAGTTTCTAAAGCCATCACTTCCCTTCTTCTTTTTTTCTCTCTTTTTAGGATTTCAAAACTACTGTGATGGTTAGTTTCATCTTCCAGATGAACAACTCCCTGCACCCTACTTATCTTTTTAAAAAATGTAGTCTGCCTATCCCTTAGGAATGATGCCCGCCAAATTTTCCATATAGAAAAGGGTTTTCTCTGTCTGTTAAGAGACTGGAGAAACCTTCCTTCATTAATTCCCTGTAACATCTCCTTGTGACTTAGTTGAAATTGTTGACTTTTTCAAAGTCAGGTAGTCACGTGGATTTCTTTGAGAAAATCTGCTGACTTGGTTCCTGGGCTTTCAAAAGAAATTGGGAGTGGGCCCAACTTGTTTCTTTTTACTGATTAGTTTGTAACTTGCCATTTAATTTGGCGTTTTTACAACCTTGCTTTTTCAAAAAAGCGTGGGCTTCTGATGTGGATTGGGCTTCCCCCTTCTTGATATTTTTAAAGCCCAGTCATTTGCTTCTCCAAATTGTGTCCCTTTCTTTACGAAAATGGGCTGGCACTTCTAGATTTCTTTTGGCCCAAACAGATTTGTGATAGTTTAATCGTGGTGGACGGACTCCTATCCAAGGAGAAATACTGTCTAAAGGACATTGCAACTCTACAGGACTCTATCATTTATCCAAGTCAGTATTCTATAATTTATTCTACTATTGTATTGATTTGATATTATATATAAAGCATATTTCGTTTTTATTATTATTCTGTTATTTAGTTTTATACTGATTGTTCTCTAACAATTTCTTCCGTCCCCTATGTTTTAGTTGACCAACTCATGACTTACCCTTTCCAATTTCCAAATAATAGAAAATCCCACACGAGTGTTGATAATTTGGTGGTGGCTGATCTCTCTCCTTTGCTCTTTGACCAATAATAAGGTTTATCTGCCCCACACTTCCATTTCCATGCATGCCGATGCCCCATTAACTTTCTATTTGTTTGGATGCCCTGAAAATGATCTAGCAAGCTCCGAATATGCCAAGCTCTTGCTCTTGCAGTTACCAAATTATTTTTACTTTTTACTACATGGATATATATATATTTATGTTTGTGCTTGTGGATCTTCCTCTATGTCGTCAAATGGAGGTATAATAGATTTGCAAAATAGAATGGACGTACGAGATATGCTACAAATCTGTGGCTCTAAAGCAAGTCAAAGTCAAAGACTCAAGGATATGCTCGCCTCAGTTTAAGTAACAAACAAGATTAATCTTATTAACCTCATCACTAGTTAAAGTTAACGAAGGTACGTGATGCATGCGTGGATTTGTGAGAAATTAATTACGGCTTCAAAGGTGTAATTTATGAATGCAATCTCTTTCTTTATCGTTTGACAGAAAAAAAATGTGGGCGGCTTCCATACTTAATTAGTTAATTTATTATCGAAATCTAACACATTTTTTTGGATGGTATAATTAAGTAAGGATAAAAAGATGGCCAATCTAATTAGTTAATTAACAATAAAATATGTTCCATTCAGTTGGATATGTTCAATGTTTTCCCACCAACCAACTACTGTGTATCATCTTTATTATACTTAGCAAGAATTCTACGGTGAGGCTTATATATGGCCTTTAGGTAGCTCCTATCTCTTAATCGTTGGATCAAATTGATTAGCCTGATCCAACAGTTAAAAGATAGGACCTCATGCCATATATAAGAGTCTCAATTATACTTAGATATTCTACTTTGCAAGAGAAGGAGAAAAAGAGAAAAGGGTAAAGCCTCCCTGTGCGGGTTGTATTCAATTAAGATTTTAATATATTGTTTTGAAGCTTAAAAGTCTAGTGGTATCCAATTAGGATTTTTAAGTAATCAATAAAAATCTGGTGGTATTCAATTAAGATTTTTAAATAATAAATTCAAGTCTTGTGGTATTCAATTAGGACTTTTAAAATATAAGAAAAAGTATAATGCTATTAAAAAACTTACCGATTTTGAAATATCTCGTTAAATAGTGTATCGTGTGAGACTTTTGAGTGGGTGATATAAATACCAAACTCCATAAAAAAAATTCCACCCTCCTATGCCCGATTTTAAAGCATCATAGTTGTTTGTGTATCACGTTTTTTGTTTTGTTTTGAGGGAAGATGAACAAATGAAGATAAACATGGTACTCATGTCATGTCTAATTACAACGGCTTGGTTTAACCAGACTCGATCCTTATGTATTTAATGGATATACTCAGATGGCTTACCTTCATCTAAACAATAATTTTAGAGCTGTCTAGATTCAGATACAGTGCCTTCAATAATTGTTCATATTATGCAATATGCATTCAATTTTCTCAACAGCTTTGCGGCTTGTTTATTTCCTTTAGTCAATTTGTGGGATCAATCTAAGTGACAAGTGTTCTGTACTAGCATCATGTCATAGTTGGACCATTTTGACTTGTTTTTAGCTGTTCAATTTCTTATTTGAACTGATTCAATTAACTTGTATGTTGTAATATTTATAAATTAAATTAATTCAATATTTTTTCTTATTGTAACCTGTTCCTATGTCAATTTTTAGTTCCATACCAACTTCTCTATCCAAAATTTAATAGCCACATGGCTTTAGTTTCATGACAGTTATTTTTGAAGATGGCTAATCCGAATTCAATCCACACTTCGGCCAAATCTATTCTGGAGAATACAAAAAAAGTCCTACGTGAATTAAAATTATAAGTAAAATCTTGTAATCATAATCTATTAAAATCTCAATTGAATACACCCCTACATTTATATGTGTAATTATCAAGCTTCTCAAAATAAAATAAGCCCAAATTTAATTGTTTTTTGTGTGTGTGGGGAAAAATTAGCATAAAACTTTATATGAATGTTTAATAAAGTTAATTTTAGATTATGTAATTATCCACAATGCAAAAGTGCTCTTTTTTAAAGTTAATTGTCTTGGATTCCGAGACGCTTCTAGGTTTCCAACTATGATTAAAACTTAAAAAGAGGTTGGATCTTTATGCATATTTTATTCTACTCGATACTAATTAGATGCCATCCACTTGCACAAGTTGCATCCTTGTGTGGATGTCAAGGATGTCCCAAATCACTATGCCATGATAAAGAGACACATTTGTTGTGGACTACATCGTCATGATCTTGTTGGGTGAATGATTTTATACTTTAAAATTCTCTAGATGATTCTTTTCTTGGTTCAAAAGAAACTTATCATTGTCTTGAGTGTTAAAAACATATTATTTCTGTTTTGATGTTGCCGCAAACTGTTGTGCTTTTGATAATTAATAATAAAAGTTACGGATATCCGTTTATGTGAGTGAGAAATAATTTATGTAATCTTTCTTTCCATGTCTCACGCTACACCTCATGTGATGAAATATGTCAGTTGGTTTTGTGTCGGTGATTATAAGCCACTAATTAAGTAGCATGAGCAGACATTCGAGGGCTTGAATCAAGTCAAAATCACTTGTTTTCTTTCTCATTGGCACAAATAGAAAGGTCTTTAAACCAAGTGTTCATCGTCTTACTTTTCCCACCTTGAAAGCATCCTTTATTGTTTTATATTTCGGCTAGTGGCTTTTGATCATCCCCTGTTTCCTGCCTTTGAAAACTTTTAGCTTCGGCGGTTCATCAAGTCGGCATGACTGCTGCCCTTGGCCTCATCAGCCGCTTTTATCTCTTTTCGTCGCATATTTTTAAGTCCTTGTTTTCTAAGGTGACAACTTCAATAATTATTTAATCAATAGATTCTGTTGACAATCAACTTGATTAGGCAAAATTTGGTTTGAATTCTTAGGGTCTGCATCAGATATTCTTTATTTACTCAGTTTGTTCCCTTTGAAGCAATATTTTTTTAAATACACGTGATAGTTCAAATCGTATGGAAAATACACACACGTATTACTATACACAATTATGATGTTGCGGGAATTCGAATATGAAACTTTTTCATTATTTACTAATAATATATTTGAGATTTGGTAACGTAACAGTTTATTAACAAAACTGGTACAGGAATAGCAAACTAACAAATTCTCAGGTCTTATTATTTACTATAAATTTAGTTTCTACAAACAACAGACTGATACCCACAATAGTAATTTAACTGCATTTTTAAAGACACAATAAAAAACTTTGGCCACACACATAATTACTTTAATCAAACACCCTTTTCCAGCTTCCTAGTAAAACTTAGTTTCTCTTAAGCTGTTGCAATTGGACCCAAACTGATATTGGTTTCCACTGCTTTCATGGCTTCAAATCTTGGCTCCTTGGGCTGGAACTTGACGCCAGCATAGAGCTTCATGTAGTCTTCGAACACGAATTTTGGGTACACTTGATTCTTCTCCTCTGCTTCCTTCTCCACCAGTGTTGGTGCAGGGTAGATGACAGCATCACTGCCAGGGTTGTAGAAGGAAGCTATTGACATTCTGGTGCCATCAGTTTGGGCAATCACTCTGTGCTCCACACTCTTGTACTTCCCATTAGTGATCACCTATATGTTTAAATATATATAAGTAAGTAAATTTAATATTAATTGGGAATGAAGTAACATTCATTCGGAATATTGGGTTACCTCAATTTGGTCACCAAGGTTGATAACAATGGAGTGGCGCATGGGGGGCACATCAATCCATTGGCCATCTTTAAGGAGCTGCAGACCACTGACCTTGTCATCCTGGAAGAGCAGGATGAGGCCACCGGCATCGGTGTGAGCCCGGAGACCCTTGATCAGCTCAGGGTTGGGACAAGGAGGGTAGTTGCTAACCTTGGTGCCAAAAGTTGGTCCATTTGCGCCATAGAAGGCCTTCTTGAGGTACCCTTGTTCAAGTCCAAGATTCTCACAGAGCAAGTCTAGGAGCTGCTCTGCTAATTTCTCCAACTTCAATGCAAATTCCTTCATCACATTCCTGCATATTTCATGTAAATTAATTTCTCTAAAGAACAGGCACCAGCTAGCTAGCTAGCATTATGTACAGAGAAATTTAAAAGTAGTGTGTGATTGGTTTTACCTGTACTGATCCTCAAGATCTGGAACTTCAGATATGTTGGATTTTGGAAGATGGCGCAAGTAGAAGGTGCTTTCCCAGTCCATATCATTGACCTCTGTCTTGACAGCCTCAAGGCCCTTGCTGGCCACCAGCTCCTTGAACCTCTGCTCCAAGCACTGCCTGTAGTGTTCTTTTGTCAACGTCTCCACTGTGTCCAAAAACTCAGTTGGTATCCCATGACTCACAAGCTGCAATATTTGTGAACCCAAACTCATCATATATAAGGTGAATTTTGATGAACATAAAAGATGAACAGAGAAAAGGAATGAAGAAGCTAAGCATATATATATCTTAGGATATAATTACCTCAAAGAAACCCCAGTTCTCACAGGCATCTTTGATTTTTTCCATTGTTGCTTTTCTTCCCTCTCCATTGAGGCTCTCCAAGTTAATGATTGGGAAGTTCTCCATCTTTCTCTCTTTCTCTGTGTATGTCTCTTTCTCTCTCTCTTTCTCTGTGTATGTTTCTTTCTCTCTCTCTCAACAAGTGTTGTTACTTGTGTTCTTGTGGAGTTGAGTTTGGTGTGGGTGTGGTATTTATAGGAGTTTAAAGTGTACTGTGGAGTTTGACAAGAATAAAAATAAATAAAAGAAATGGTAGAAAGCAAGCAAATTACTGTAGGTGGATGAGGACAGGTTTTCAGGCTAGGGAAATTTTTGGGTAAAGAAGTATTCTAAAAGGAAAGTGTTAAAATATTCCAAAAATATCACAGAGGCTTTGTAGGGTGGCCCGCCATCTCTCTGTGGTTGCAGAATGAAAAAGAAAAAGAAAAAGAGAAAACCTATCTCTCCTCTGTTTGAGTCTTTGGTTGGTAATTTAGTTTGGACCACCACCATCTTGGTGTCTTGGTCATGGTGGCAGGCTGATCGATCTCTTCTATGTGCTTTGACCAATAATGAGGTTTGGCTACCCCACTCTTCAATTTCCATGCATGCCAATTCCCCCAATTGGCTTTCTCTTTGTTTGGATATGCCCTGAAAATGATCTATAAGGAAGTTGCCTACCTCTTTCTTTTTGCCCTTCCTCTCTACATCTCTCCACCACCAAAATTCTTTTTAAGTTTTTTAATACATGGATTTTATGTATGTCAATACATGGATATTTGTGTATGTGTGTGTTTGTGGGTCTTTTACCATTTTATCTTTTGTCCTCAATTGAAGAGAGTACAAATCAGTGTTGGATTTCGGGTTAAGTAAATAGACATGTGTCATGTAAATGGAGAAAGGATATAGAGGGACACAATTTGGAGACAACAGATCCCCTCCCAAGCAAGTTAAAGGTATATATAATATATATGGGAAATACTTCTTTTTTTATCAGGGTAAGTAGGAGTTTTTACATTCCGCCTGCCAATAGCAGTATGACATATGTGCATAGTTTTTTTTTTGATGTGTTTTTTATGAATTATTTTTGTATATGTATTAAACCTTGATTCGTAAGGAAGAAGGAGTATCTCTTTACCTGGTAAGGAGACAAGTTGTATATATATATATATATATATATATATATCCTCTTCTATTGAGGGATTCCTTAAATAATTTTATTTGAGGGACACCCTTTAAGGTACCCTACGAATTTTTTTTTCACCAATCCAAACCATCTACCGTTTAAGTCTATATTCATAGATCATCCTTACAAAAAATTAGACAAATCGGAAAACATTTCAACATCCAATTGTATCCTACAAAATCAATAAACATGATGCTTCAAGAAAGTACTAACATTTCCAAGAACTCAATTGAGTGGTCAAATAATATCGAATTCAAGTGATTTTTTGTAGAGATGATCTTTGAATGAATATCTAAAAAATAGATGGTTTGGATTAGTGGAATACAATGTGGAGTGGGGCCTTATAAGGATGTTTCTCAGATAAACTTATTTGAGGGATCCCTTAATGGAAGCTCCCTATATATATAAACAAAATTAATCTTATATTATATCCATAATATTAGTAACTGTTGTACGTCATGCATGCAGGCATGCCTTTGGTGAGAAATTAACTAAGGTCCCAAACAACGTGGGCGGCTTCTCCATGCTTGATTAAATTTAGCATCAAAATCTAATACATTTTCTTAGATTATATATATTTAAGACTAGGAATATGGCAATCTAATATCCTGGATTAACTATAAAATCCGATAAGGAATTTGCTTACTAAGTTGGATATGTTCAAGATTTTCCCACCGACGAACTACATAGTCAATTATGTGAATGGTGTGTTTGTGAGATAATCTTTTGATTAATGTGGTCTATGCTGATTAGGCCTTTCAATTTGATCTTAATTAATAAACCCTAACTTGCTTTTTGAGGACGAATCTTGCGGACTAGATTTAAGTTCACATTATTTGTCAATATGGAATCTTGACGTCGAAAGCTTTTGGCTGATCAATGAGCCTTTCAATCAATTAAATTGATGATGAGTTTGATGTAAACATGAATCATAATGCAAATAAATTAACAAACCCATTAATATATATATCTATCTTTCCTTACTTTCCATTTGCTCTTCGTTTACGTATATAGACTAATAAGAAAGCAACATTATCATTTTGTAGAGAAGCATTGTTGCCTTGTGCACTTCAGCATCATAATAATGAACTCTTTTTTCAAGTCTGAAAATAATAATGAAATTCGTCCTCTACCAAGATTAAGAGCCTAAGAGGTCCTGGGCACAAGCAGACAAGACGATCGCCTAAGGCCCCAAATTGTATAATACCGTATATATACACACATCTACCAAGAGTATGACAAGGGCGTCTTTGTTATTTCATTCTTGTTTGGATAGAAACCAAACCACCCAAGAAAGAAAGAAGATATAATTTAATTTGGTCCATGCTGTGGGGGACTACAATGCACTGACTATGAAAAGCCAATAAAAAAATATATTATCTACTTTTCATCTGTTTGAATTATACTCAACAACAACAGAAGACTATGTATCTTTGTATAACATGAAGATGGGAAGATGGGAAAAAGGTTGAGTGATCTCTATCTCCACAGGCATAAGATTCACCTATATCCCTTTGGCTTTGCATGCCTTGATGTGACCTTAGCCAATATCTCCCAATTTTTTGCGTTGTGTAACACCGTAAATTTATATATAACTTTTTTCAACTCAGTCACTTATCCCATCAAAAGTTTTAACTTTGAGAAAGATGTCTATGTAGGTTATTACAAGTAAAGAGAAATTTTTTTTACAGGATAAATTACAGTATGACATGCGTGCATACGCTTTTTTTTTTTGTAAATTACATAAGTTAGTTTTGCTTATGCGTGAGACTATAATTAAACAACCAAAAGCAACTTTTGAAACTAATTTTTAAATAATTTCTTCTTCATTCTTTCATGACCTGATGTGTCTCTTGTAACTTAGCAGGTAGTGGAAGACAGAGTGATCCTTGTAAGGAAGGAGAGGAGATGACCCTTTAAATTAGGCTCCTTTCACAATGCCATTCACCCATGACACCATCCATATATAACACAATATTTTAACAACTTTCATATATAGTATAAAGTAAAGTATTAGTTTATTGGAAGCAATGCAATCCTGCATGAACTAATGGTCGGTAAATGCCATGGCACTGAATTGGAAAAAGTAATGGGTTGAGTCAAACCCCATTTCGACACTACAAACCACTTATGGAAAGCAATGCACATGCCATGCACCATATAATTGCTAGCAAGCCAGTGATGATGATTAATTGGCTCCTACCACTCCCACCACCACCACACGTTCTTTGTGAGTTTTTAGTGCAGAGGAAAGGTACCAAGTTCAAGATAAGAACATCTATTTGCAAGCAAGCTCCCAATCCCCCCCAATTTGTGGAACCAGATTTTTCAATTTATTGGATTTCTTTTAATTCAGGCACAAAATTGTATAAAATATGAGTGGGATAGATATCACGCTTAAACTAAAAGGTGTAAATGTGGGGACAAAATAAGTTGATTATTTATTTTTTTAGGATATATGAGATATTAAGAGAAGAAATTCATATATAAAATCTCGAGTGCATCGGTAACTACTTTTAACCATTTGAGGAATAAACCCATTGCAAATTGAGAGTTGTGTCCCTATAAAGATTTACGTGTATAACTTTGGAACGAACCTTGTGGACCATTAGATCCCTTTAGATGAATGAACTTTCATGTCTATCCAGTAATTCCATAAATGTGGTATAAAATTGCAAGTTGTCCACAGCCGACAGGAGACAAAAAAATGGAGAAGTAAAGAACCAAAAATGGGGGCTTTCGTAATTGCCTAGCATTCTTGATATCTATGATCTATTCCCTTTGGTTCAACTTTTATTATCTGTTTCCTCTGTAAATTTCTGTTTTTGGACTTGTAGGGACAAAGTTTGACAATCATCTTGTTTCTGTTTTCTTGGTTCAAATCTATGACTATTAACTAACGACTGTTGGCAGGTAAATGTAGGAAAAAAACTGCGTCCCGGACCCGAAGGTCACGCCATGCCACACTCTCATCACCTTACAGTAATTTCCTGGCACTGTTGGCTTGACCTACCTAACCCACTTTCTATTCAATTTAATCACGTATCCTTTTCAGTTGTTTCTTCCCCAACCTACAATTACTTGACAAACTTGCCAATTACACATGTTTCTTAACCTAATTTAAACGTTGTTTTGGTCCTTATATCAGTTTCGCATGTGGTATATAGTACGTATGTTTGATTTTCTCACATGAGGATGAGGCAAGACCTTGACCGCATTGTAAAATCCGTATAAAACTAACGTATTCAAAAGAATTTGTTCAATGTGGTTGAAAGAAAAACAGTTCAGCTCTATCGCATTTATCACTATAACTTGATAGCCTGTGTAACACTGTTACATCACATCAGTCAGGAAATTTCATCGCTTGAGACGTTATCATATCAATTGATGGAGAGAGAGAGAGAGAGAGGGAATCAATGTGATACGTGCGACACAGTTGCAGATCATTTTCAACCAGCACGTGAATTTTATAAAACAATAATTTTGTATGTATTTGCACAAATGTTTAGTCTTCTCTTCTGTTTAGTCAATGGTTAAAAAAAGGGAGGGAGAAAAACAAATAAATTGATGGCTATGACTTTTGAATTTTGATCAACTAGGGCATTGGTTATGACTTCACCAAATCATGATAAACGCTAAGAATATATTAATCACATGGTTAATTGAACCCTAATCATCCCCCATAGAAGAAGGCAAACGAAAAGATTTTCTTGAATTGAAATTGATATTTAAAAGAGTGTTGCTATTTCTTCCAGCCCTTTGTCCTATTTTCTCACCAGTAACGTAACCAGGAATCCTTTCAAGTAGGGTCAATATTACTAGCCAAGACAAATGGAAAAGCCATGCCACCACCAGACTTGGACTAGGTTGGTTTAGAGGAGAAGAAAAATGCATACAATGACAAGAGAGATAAAATTATAAACATGTGAAAGAATAAATTTTTCCTGACCCAAAAGGATGTAACAGAGCACGCACCATTAAAGCTGTGTTCAATGTTTGCAGGATAGCCCCAACCTAATGACGTATATCGTTGGCAGCATGATCTTGCTAGAAGAAATCTTATGTGAGTTTTGTAAGGCTATTTTTTTTTTTCAAGAAAATAAAGATTAACCATCTCAGGGTGATTTTAGTTTAGACATGCTCTGGTGGGTTTGAAACTAAAGTGAATGGAAAAATATGATAGGTTAGTGGAAATAGGCATTCTATTGAAAATTGAGGCACGCATGCATTATGCATAGCTATCAAGAATAAAGAAGCTGGTCCATCTTACAATGACACAGAGACTGGAAATCTATAGATCTATCTATGGTGTGGTGAATTTGTTAACATCTTCCTTCCAAAGCCTCCAAGGCAAGGCATAACGTATTTGGCCAATTACAATTAGGTCCTCCAATTCCAAATTGGATTCTTGTACTTCACAAACATACAAAACAAACATCCAAAATCTTGGAGCCATCCTGGCAACTTCGTCTGATTCAATGAATATTTGAATTGACATCACCACAATAGAGTCAAATCAAATGACTTTGACTATTTCGGTCATCATCTGGGGTTTATTTTATAGGGACAAAATAGGGTTCAACAAGGGGTTGGGGGGACCAAACAGCTGGTCCATCTTGGATTTTGGAATTGGAATTGGAATTGGAATGGAAGTTGATTCACAATTTGCGTTGCGTTTGATCTATATAGTAATCTTCATGAATTTTCTTCAAAGAGTTAAATCAAACATACGACTGGTAAAACGGTCACGTTTTGCACTCTACGTTTGATTTCTTTTTCCTTTTTAGGTGTCAACGTTTTGCACGCTACTCTTCAATTTGATAACATGAAATTTGATTTAAAGTAAGGATTTATTTATTTATTTATATTTTTGGAGAAAACAAATTACACAATAAATTTTTTATTTTTATTTTTTTTCTAGACCAAGTGTAAAATAGTAACATGTTGATGGGAGGCCCATTCACAAGGGAGCTAAAGTGAATTAGTCTATGCTAGCAGCTACCCAAACCTTACTAGGCTCACAAGAGCTTGGATTTTGTTGCATTTAAATACAACAGTGGGGAAGAAGAAGAAAAGCCTAAAACCAACATGTGTGTCATAAAACATACATTCGAGCAGTAACATTATTTTGCTCTATCTATTCTTTGCTTTTGAGTTTTTGTGGGGAAAAATATTGGTGGGGAAAGAAGCAAAACGCTTCCCATCAAACATATGAGAATGCTGGTTAGTATACTCTCACTTCATTCTATGCTACGTATCTCCAAATATCGAACTGTTTCTGTGGGTCGTCTTTGAATCAAATCTTAACCAAGGGTTGCCCCATACATATCCTGCACAAGAAGAAAACTTACAGTTATGGTTTTGATGGCATGTTGAACGAATCACTTAGTTTTATATTTGAATGTAAAGAGGTGATGAACCACCATTTGTTATCAGACTGATACAGAAATTATTATGCACAAGTATAAGAAGGAAGTTCTTACTAGGCACAAAAAGAATTCCTCGAAATCAGCTTTCGAATATTTTACCGATGTCTGCACTCTGTAAAAGCTTGAAAGGAAAAAAAAGTGTCAATATGTTTTAACAAGGGCATTCGGAGAACATAAACGCCCAGTCAAAGAAGTATATTACAACTACACTGGGCTGTAGCAGGAAAATGCAAGGGATTGTTGAATGCAGTAAACTACGCTTAACGTTAAGGATGTTAAACAAGTTGTGCTGCCTGTGGGTATGTGTGATTGTGTTGCCTCCCAAGTAAACAGAAAGAGAATGACTCATATGGACAAGATGGACAACGAACACATTAAATTACTATTATCAGAAATCTCTTAATATTTATGTGAACCCGAAGCATGGGCCTCACTCACAAAAATAAATGCACTTCCCAAGAGATACCTGAAATAGCCAAATCACATAATTCCGTTAGGCTCACAGAGTCACAGATAAATTTGAATAAACATCAGTTTTACTCTTTAGACAGTTTACCTCTTTAATCTCTACTTATAGCCTACTTGTAGCATCAAATGACGATAGCTACGGCCACGCATAATACCGCTGCCATAGATATTGGAGCAGCTTCGGGGAACTCATCTGCATCCTTTCTTGGACAAGCCTGATAGTCAAAAAACTGCATAAGCGACCAGCTAGAGCTTCATGGTCATTTACTAGTACCTTCAATCCAAGAAAGCTAGCTTACCATCTTACAATGCACCGCTGAATTCCCCTAGATATGGGGCGAATGATGGATGGATCCCCCGTTGAGCATAGAGCAAACCAACCTGAGAAGTGATAAGAAAGAAATGACGAGCTATTGCAATGCATATCTATTTGCAAATGAACGAAATAAGGAGACATTCAACTACCTCCAACAATGCAACAGTAGAAGGATCATCCAAGAGCTCAAGGCTACAGTCAGCTAGATAATTAACCTGAACCCAAGTACATAGGGATACAAAATCACAAACTACACAAGGGACAAAGTCTATTAACAGAGTTTCTGTTTCTATCACAAAAGAAGAGAGAAGTAGTGGGGGAGACTAATAATATAGACCAGCTATTTATGAGTCAGCATTACTATTGTTATCAACATTTTACATTTACAAATAAATCATATAGATCCGAGAAATTAAGTCTAAGTCATATAAAATATTAAAAACATAGTGAAGCTAGTCCATAACAAATGATTATCACAGATTTCTTTCAGCTAATTGTCCCAAGTGCATAACTAGCATTCTAGCAAGACAGAAACAAAACAGAAAACCACAAACTACGTACTCCAAATTCTGTATTGACTAGGGACTGCACAAAATCCATCAGCTGAACCTTTGCCCATTGACGGCACAAGGCAGGATCATCTGTTGGTGGAGGATGTCTCCAAGGTGCACCAAAGCGTAGTCCGTCTTTTGAAAATTTTCCACTATGTGCATCAACAGCAAACTTCTGTAGAAGCCCCAGTGCTTTCTCCATGGCAGGATTCACTACAGTAATCTAAATGAATAGACTTGAGGTGCAAGTAAGGCAGCGCAAAGTGCACAAAGAATCAGAAAATAAAGAAAGTGAAAATTCTTTACTTTATTATAGCATGAGTAGGCATAACCATGGTTGTTCACAGGACAAGTTAGTCTGTAAGCCTAATGTATATCCAATGAACTGAGCAGAAATCTCAATGTGGTGAATTTGCAAGCCATACATCACGTGAGATTACCATACATTTATCAAAGAACCAAATTGCAAATAGAACACTAAGGGTTCACAAAATAATAAGAATAAATATGTAAGATGCATACTTCATGCTCCCCAAAGAAACTTACTTGCAAATATGCTAAATATGCATCCACGATGTCCTCAAATGTGCTATCTTTGTTGTCCTCTAACCTTCAGATGAACAAAAAGAGTAGTAATGTATATTAAAACTATGCAGCACCTATATATGAAATACACCATGTAGCATTAAGCATGGAAGAATGAGGCACAGATTGACTGCTTAAGAAGAAACCAAGAAAAAAAAAAAAGAGAAAGAAAAATATTGCATTTTCCATTGCACTTTTGTTATTTGTCACAAAATAATATTCCTTGATTTTAACAGTGATTGATGACTATGCATGTCAAGATGCTACAGGAATCCGCATACAACACAGTTGAAGGTATAACTAAGATGTGATGCACATTTCATACGTGTTAGAAAAACACATGGCTTTACACTCTACGTCATTAAAAGTAAGAAAAAGGGATAAACAGAGTTCAGCTTCTAGTTCATGTAGCATGTATCAATATGATATGGAACGGTAAAAACAAAAAAGGAAGAAAACAAAAGCAAAAAGAGATATCATCCTTACTGCTGATAGTAATTGCCCTGCTTGAGTGCATATAGCTCAAATAAGTGTCTAGGGTTTGGACCAAACACCTCAGCAATAACCAACCACTGTATTTGACAAAAAGAAATGCTAAAATCACTATAAAGTTCAGTATTTCAGGAAACAAAGAAAAAAAGAAGTACAAGAACATGGAGATTCATCAAGAATATCTAATGGACCTACTTTTCAGAATAAATATGAAAACCAATAAATATAAGTCTTGTTTTTTTCTTTTTTCTTTTGGGGTAGAGAAGCTCATTACCTCTGATTGACTGAAATAATCATTAACCATATGCAATTTAGCTTCTTGGGGATTCCAGCCAAAGGTCTGCAGAACAAACAAAGTTTAAATGCATGATATCCACAAGCATCACCACAATATCCACAACATGAGCACGACATGCTTAAACAGGCCCGGAATCACGTGCAGTCTTTGTGCCTGGCAGGGCACGGTGTGAAGCAAAAATAATTTTAAAAAACAAAACTAAATCTAGTAGACCAAGTCCTAAAATATTTAAATTGACCCTGATGCAAGTCATGTCACAAATGTGTTAGTGTTTAAGCTATTAATATGTGCATAGCAGAAAAGAATAACTAGTGTTTGTTCCTTTGAGACAATAAAGTAAAAACAAATGCACACACAGGTGATGGCATCCCATATCACACACAGATCATAACGTAATATAACTTCAGAGTTTCAGTTTGAGTACCTCACGAGAGATGAATATGTCTGGAAATCCAAAATCCATGTAAGCCCCGGTATGAATAGTAACTGCGGCATAGGAGCAGGAATTACAATTCAGAAACATAGGCAATTGCAAAAGTTTAAAAGGTCAATAAGTGATGTGAAGTTAAAGAAACACACACACAAACAATAGGAATGAACCCCACCTATCCGATGTCACAAGAACAACAGGAATGCACCTCTCGTTTGCACCTAAAGCTATTATTCTCCATATCAGACTGTCATGATACATTGATCCACAGACTGACGAATTCTCATCTAACAAAATTGCATTCCGTAAAACTTCGATATTGTTTATAACCAGCTTAGGCTGCTCAATATGTGAAACGTCAGTCAATTAGAGTTTCATAAAAGCACCAAACACTAATCAAAACCACACAAACTACTCACCAAGAAACTTTTTTTCTCAAGAAAATTTTAACCACGACTGGATTAAAACCACAACAACTCCGATATAAAAAATTTGAACTTCATTACCTGGAAATGATCAATTTCAGCAGCTGAGATAACAACTCCAACAACAAACAGGGCCAATCAGTGCACGAATTTGCTAAAAACCTCGAAAACCCACCTGTCCGATTTAAATGTGCAATAGCATTAGCCCTCCAACTTTGTTGGACCTTAATCACCTCCTTTGCCAATCTCAATGCCACTACAGCTTCCCTATAGTACGAAGCCTCTTCCAATGGCAAACTCTTCCGCTTTCACACAAACCCAAAATCCCATCAATCTCTTCGGCATTACATCGAGCACTTAGAACGAAAACGGCTCGATCCCACAAAACAGAACCCGAAACCTATCAGAAACCGCATTCTTGGATGCACTATTGCCCTCAATAACGCGGCGGAGCGCCGTGTAATACCGTGCCATTTGTTGAGAGTAGAGAAAATTTGATGAGAGCTAATGGAACCAAGCTGGACGCCCTTGTGAGTCATGGATTCGAGGCAGCTCTCAAGCCTGGTTCTGCAATCGGACAAAGTGGGTGGTGGGCAATTGGACCAAGAAGCCCAAGGAAACGACTGATTGAATTGTGGGTGGTGGTCTTTGATGGACTCGGCGAAGTCTACGTAGCCAGCGAGGTGAGGGCCTTTGTTCCAGTCGTTGAGCAGACCTGGAGAGACTCAGTGTGTTAGAAGAGAGAGAAAGTAGAGACGAAATATTGCAGAGAAATGAAAGTGGGTCATTACGTTCGAGGATGAGAGTGGTTTTTCCGACGCCTCTGGGGGCCGTGGAGGATCAGAGGTTGAGGAACACGGTGGTGCTGAGCGTGGTTGTTTAGCACTGTTTCTAACAATGGCCTTGGTATGATCCTCCATGGTTTGTTCACCATTGTTGTACTTTCTTCCTGAGATTTGTTGTGCTCTTCCAATGTTCACTGACTGTGTGTTGTTTGTGGAAAGAAGAAGAGAGGGGGGGTATTAGGAGGGTTTTAGTTGGAGACTGACAAGGGCGGCCTCCGCGAGCTACCTCTAAGAGTTAAGCTGAAGAAAAGTTATTTATTTGTTAGCAACTATTTACTTGTGGTTGTCCTTTTTTATCTTTTTTTTAAAAAAAAAAATTAAAGTTTACTGCAAATGGAAATGGCATGCCACTAAAGTAATTGAGAAATTGCCAGTATGTATATGTTACACACTAGATCATCATCGTGTGATGAGTTTGTGTGATGAGTTCAAATCTCTTAAATGACAATGGTTCGATAAAACAAAGAAAATTTGTATTTCGTCACACCTCAGGTTACTGGTGCTTAAAACTTATGGGACATAATCTTCTCCCAATGTTATTGGGCCTATAGGCTATAAGGTTGCAGGTTGTAGGCCATAGGCACACTCGAAAAGCCCATTAGGGAGGAGGGAAATCTTCTCGCCTATGTGCCAATCGATCAATCTCCGTTTCGCACGTTTGACAAAAGGGAAAGAGGAAATTTTGATCGGATTGTGCTGAATCGGGGTTCGAATGCACTATAATACAACCACCCTGATTTAAGTCAAAATTGTTGAATACTTCAATTAATCAATCAATCAATCAATCGATTTGTGGGGAAAAAGTAACCATCAATCACAAATAAACTAAACTAAATGTTCATTTATTGACAATGATTTGTAATTTTTGACATCTTTATTTATTTAAAATGGAGAAGTGATAAAAAAAAAGGAAAATATTTTCATCCTTATCATGTAAGTAGGAGCTCGTACATTCTTACCAATAGCAGTGTAATATGTATGTTTAAGTCTTTATTTTGTGTTTTTTATCAAATTATTTTGCATATATGTAAAATTGTATTTTGGATGAACTAGAAATATCTTCTTATGGATAGAAGGCAAGTAATATTCATAAAACATAATCCATAACGATAGAGAATGAATGAGTATGATATTCCCAAAATTTAATATGATTTGTACAGTGATTTGGTAACACTCTACGATGCCTATGTCAGTTTTTTCCCAACAAATGAGGCTTATAAAAAGTATTGTACTCAAATACGGAGAAAGTTCATATGGAAAGTACTCCTCATATAGAGAGAAAGATGGAACCTCTCAATTGTCTTTTTCTTATGTGGGACTCAAGAGAGGTTGATGACGTGCACCATTATTTGGGCGAATATTACTAGATTGACGTGTGTCCTTTCTTTTTTGAGGAATAACATGCGTTAATGGGATATGACGATCGTCCATTCTAGCTGTTTTTTTCTCCCACATAGGGGCCTTTGGGGAGAGGTGCATGGGTTAGTGCGTTAGGTCATGGCCTCGTGGGCTTATGGCTCTAGGTGGCCTTCTTTTACCTCATTTGAGCCTCTTTAGATGTGAGGTAAGGTTGGTGTAGTCTATTAGTCACCGGAGCCCATCTACTTTCTCAAGTGGTCTTGACCTTTGCTATTTTCGACGGGCCCTACGAGATTTTTGGTATCAATATGATTCATGGGTTTGCATGTATTTATTCATAGGAGGACTTCTTCGCAGTAGGACCTACCGTAGTGAATGGGAGATGTTGTTTTAAGGGTTTTGTGGTTGGGGTTCAGGTTGATTTGTTCGTATAAGTTGTTTACATCTTCTTCTAGTCAATGGCATGGTGGAACTTCTTTCCTACCAGGTGATTTTGTTTTCTTTAGAAGGTTTAACGAGGCCGCCATTAACATGTTAGTTATTATTATGTAATGTTCCTTCGATTTAATGAAATACCATCTTTCTCTGAATGTTTGGTGCACATGTGCTCATTAAATGCATAAAAGTTGAGAATCATAATGATTCTAATATTCATGTGTTAATAAACAAAAGGAATTAATGATTCACAATAATTCTAAGACCCAATCTAAAAAGCAAGTATGACATTTTGTATCTGTTTGTACCATATTCTGACCCTCCACCCATACTAAAAGCACGTGATAAATACAAATCCCGTGCCCAAGCGCGACAATTGATATGGGATACGATAATGCCTGATAAGTCTTACAATTGATACCTCCCGATTCTCAGAAGCTAACCTCAAAGGCCATTTCCAAATATTCAGAAGACTCGTGTAAAGGTAAGGGCCCTGCCACGGTCAGAGCATCCGAAGTCTAATCCTAGGGGCGTCCAAAATCCCTCTATAATAGGCCCCTTCACTACAATACAAGGGATAAGACTTTGACTTGGTTCTATGCTAAATACATTGTCAGTGGCAAAAGCTCTAAAAACAAACTTACTTTGGCATTCAGAGAGTCTTGACTGGTCCCACACGGTCCCATGACACCCATGAGCCTGAGCTTATTTCTCTAAGGTCAAGCATCAGGAGAGAGGGAGATCTTCGTGAATCACTGGGTGAATTGTCTGATCGTCCACATCACTGCTAAGTTGCACTCATCTCTATCTGTTCAGTTTAGTGCCAACAGTCATATAAATTATTTCGGACAATAAACAAATATTAAATTTGATTAAAAAAATTGAGGCTTAATTATTGTATTGCTTCCTGAAACTATAGACAATTTAGACATCGTTCT
>CM031919.1:30493912-30588066 GCA_018703695.1 Prunus fruticosa
CTTGTATTGCTTCTTGAAACTATTGGCAATTCAGACATCGTTCCCCGAAAATTCTAATGACGTGAAGGGGCGGACACCTGTTGGGACAAGAGGGGTCGCACGACCCCTTGGAATGCTGTAAAATTGGTTATGGACTTCATGAATGACCCCTTGGAGAGCTGGTGAAAGACCCCTCGTGTGCACACCAAGTGCTCGACAAAAGTCCCAACTCATTTGCTTGCTCTGCATCTTTTTTCTTTTTAATAATAATAAAAACATCAGCACTTACCAACTTTGCATAGCAGCTCCAAACCCTTTTCATTCCCAATTTCACATCTCTTCCCCACCCTCTCAAACCCTAACCTCCCAACCTCCAACAACCTCCATCACAACTCTTCGCCGATGCCGACCACCACCACCTTGAGCCGCCGTCCCGTGGCCCTGTTTTTCAACTACAACTTCAAGTAAGTAGAATCTATATTTATAAATTTATAGTGATAATATATATTGTTGATATTGAATTTTTTTTTTTATGGATATGATAAATTGATAATGTAGATTGATTGAGTTTATGCTTTATTGATAATGTGGATTGATTGAATACATTGAATATTGATTGTTATTTGATATGATAATTTGGTATATTGAATATTGATTGATATGATAATTTGGTATATTGAATATTGATAGTGGGTTATTGACATTTTCATATTCATATGATAATTTGGATAAAAATTAATGATAACGAAACCATAATGCAATTGTAACTTGTATTATTGGTTTTGTTATGAATTATGAATGGAAGTACTATCTTTCTATTTTTTTAATATTATTTTCTTTGTAGAAATTTTTTGAAACATTTACACTGTGATCCCTTGGCCACATAATCCTGGATCTGCCATTGATGACGTGGTGTGCCTCATTGATTAATGTTTGACATCTTACGTTTGCCCCACTTGAGTAAGAGAGTAAGGTGCATCATCGTAAGCTAAAGTTAATATAGAAGTAGTTTTTGCATATTTGCATGAGGAGTTTACCAAAAGAGAAAGAAAAAACAAAACCTTGGGTAGACGTTAACGAATTAGTTATAACTCAAGTCGTG
The DNA here is from genome assembly GCA_018703695.1 of Prunus fruticosa. Classification (NCBI taxonomy): domain Eukaryota; kingdom Viridiplantae; phylum Streptophyta; class Magnoliopsida; order Rosales; family Rosaceae; genus Prunus; species Prunus fruticosa. Next base: position 30,494,994 of record CM031919.1, read on the forward strand.
GTGGAAGTTGGAACAAAGTGGAAGACGAAGACACGAAGTCAACAATTGTCGTAAATTACGCGAGTATCAATTAACTTATTTTTCTTTTATACGAATATTCTGGCGGGGTTAACAAAAATAAATAAAGGTATATTATAAGAAGCAAAGAGAGATTGCAGACTGGAGCCGGACGAGGTGGGCCATATATCCACTGGCTCACATTTGGCCCAGGCCCATCACTTGAGGTAGTTAAGCTCTGGTCTAGTCTCTGCCTAACAGTGAAAAGAAAAAAAACTGCCACACGATTCTTTTTCATTTTCTCTCTCTCACTCGCTGTCTCTCACTTCATTGTTTGCCATTGTTGCTCTTCCCCACACCTCGCTTCTCTCTCTCGATTGCTTCGCTCCACTTCACTTTTCTGCACCTTCCTCCTCCTCCTCCATTTTCTTTTACTTCCAAAGCAACCAAACCCAAAACCCCACTTCTCTCTCTCTCTCTCTCTCTCTCTCTCTCTCCTCATGTATTGTTCAGCGCTAACTGAGACACACCCAAGCCCGACCCGGTCCTAACCCGGACCCGCCAATCCCAAATGCATCGCGCCACCGCCGCCCCAAACCCACTCCAAACCCTCCTCGACCTCATCAACTCTACCCTCTCCCTACTCCTCCGCTCCTCCCTCACCGTCCGATCCTTCGTCGGACGGTGGACCGCCCTCCACACCAAGCTCACTTCCCTCCACTCTTCCGTCGCCGACATCTCCGACTCTCCCCACTGGGCCCAGAACCCTCTTCTCCACACCCTCCTCCCCAACCTCCTCTCCACTCTCCAGCGCCTCACCGCCCTCGCCGACCAATGTACGGACGCCGGGTTCACCGGCGGGAAGCTCCACATGCAGAGCGACCTCGACATGGCCTCGTCCTCGCTCTCCAACCAGCTCCGCGACCTCGACTTATTGCTCAGATCTGGAGTGCTCTACCAGTCGAACGCCATCGTTTTGTCCCACCCGGGTCCCGGGTCGGATAAAGAGGATTTGGGTTTTTTTGTCCGGGACCTCTTCACCCGATTACAAATCGGAGGCGTCGAGTTTAAGAAAAAAGCTCTTGAGTCTCTGCTTCAGCTTCTCAACGACGACGGCAAGTCGTCCGGCGTCGTCGCCAAAGAAGGTAATGTTGCGTATTTGATTCATTTGCTCGATTTCCACAACCAGCCTTCTGTGCGAGAACAGGCTGTCTTCGCCGTTTGTCTCCTGGCCTCAGCCAACGACGAGTCGTCGCGCAAGGCCGTGTTCGAAGAAGGGGGTTTGGGGCCGTTGCTCAGAATACTCGAATCCGGGTCGACCCATTTGAAAGAGAAGGCGGCGATGGCCGTCGAGGCGCTCACGGCCGATCCAGAAAACGCCTGGGCCCTTTCGGCCTACGGTGGGGTCTCGGTGTTGATCGAAGCGTGCCGATCTGGGTCTCAGGCGACCCAGACCCACGCGGCTGGCGCCATTATAAACGTGGCCAATGTGGAAGAGATCAAGGCGGCTTTGGGAGAAGAAGGGGCTGTGCCAGTACTGGTCCAGTTATTGCTCTCAGGCTCCATTACTGCCCAAGAAAAATCAGCAAATTGTTTAGCGATTTTAGCCTCTTCCGATGAGTATTTTCGAGCTTTGATCATTCAAGAACGTGGGTTGCAGAGATTAATGCATTTGATCCAAGATTTGCCGAGCTCGGACACATTGGAACACGTCCTCCGAGCCATAACCTCGCTTTCAGCGTCAGATTCATGCTTTAGAGTCCTGTCTTCTTCAACCCTTTTCCTAATCCAGCTCGGTGAGTTCGTAAAGCACGGTAACACAACCCTACAGCAAATCTCAGCTTCGTTACTCGCTCACTTATCGATCAATGTGAGTGACGGCAATAAGCGAGCATTGGGTAGCTGTATGGGGTCGTTGGTGAAGCTCATGGAGTCGCCAAAACCGGTGGGTCTTCAAGAATCCGCGGCCCAAGTGCTTGTGTCGCTGCTTACGGTCCGGTCGAACAGGAAAGAGCTGGTGAGGGACGAGAAGAGCGTGATGAGGCTGGTCCAGATGTTGGATCCCAAGAATCACGAGATGGTTTGCAGCAAGTTCCCGGTGGCGGTGGTTGCGGCGGTACTCTCCGGAGGGAGCGGTGGCTGCCGGAGAAAGCTGGTGGCAGCCGGGGCTTACCCGCATTTGCAGAGGTTGGCGGAAATAGAGGTCGTCGGAGCTAAGAAGGCACTGCAGAGACTCGCCGGAAACAGGCTGAAGACCATCTTCTCCAGAACTTGGAGGGAATAATAGTAGTAATTAACCAGGAAAGAAAATACCCGCCAAAGAAAGGTTAGTTTCGGAATTTTAATTTTGTGAAAAGTGTTTGCCTTGATAGCTTTATGACTTTGACTCTGACGTGTCATTGGGTTTATCCATTGAGAGGGTGGCATGTGTACATGGCAGCCTGGATGTGTCATGGAAAGTAGCCACCCGTATGTCCACCAGAGTGTCAGATGACAATTCTGCCTATCTTTATAATCTTTTATTTTTGGTAAATTAAAAACAACCCTGTTATTAACTAAATCCTAAAATTGAGAAGATTGTTGTTGTTACAAAAAGTGTAGAGAGTTGTGCCTTGCCCACAGAGGGTGGTGGGTCCCAATAGCTTTTTACTGCTGACTTTGTTGAGTCACTTCACAGCACAGGAATCCTTATTAATATTTAAAAAATGGAGGCATGAACGAAGGAGGATGTATCTTTACCTTGAGAGATGGCCTAGAGCTAGAAGGTCCCCATTTTCACGTTGATAGATTTTTACTGTTTGACTCGTGAGGCTTGGCGTAGTGAATGCGGCGGTGGCGGTGTTAGTTAGGCAGGCGGGCCATGGACTTTTAGTGACACATGGCAAAAGTCGTGGCAAAATGTTTGGATTTTTGCTTTTGCACTTTTTCTTGGGTCTAAAATTGTGGCTGACATCAAATTTCAATTCGTTTGTTTGTTAATATTCAACAGGAGGAGGAAGGAAGGAGGTTCGTTTGGATTTTCTAACCGTCCAAGAAGGAAAGAGCTTGGACAAGCAACAAAAATACACACATCGTATACCCAACCCTACCTTTTTTTTAATTAAAATTACTTAATTATTAATATTATTTAATTATGTTATATAATCCTAATATCATAGTGTATCGGTAAAGAAAGAAAAAAAAGAGAAGCATGGATGCGGTTTTTAGGGAGTATCCTCGATTTGCTTTATCCTTTTTTTTTAAATTAAATTTTTAATCTTATTACTTGGTTTACTCGTGAAAGCTGTAAGAGTGAGAGAGAGGGTTGATTTCATGATGATGTTTGTCAATTTTTTTTCCTTACCACCCACTTGTTTATGTTGTTTGATCGATCTTATTATGTACATCGTCCCTTCCTACCAGAGAATGGACAAAGGGTTTAGTGCAACTGTTTTTGAATGGTGATGTTATCTGAGCCCTTCAATTCATTTCATTTCTGTGTTCATGATGATGATGATGATGAATGTTGATTGATGGGAATGTGGAAGTGTAGCCAATAACATTTCATCCAAACCTCAAAAAGCATTAGCAGAATTAGATTTCCCTATATATCCATCTTTTTGGGCAGGTTAATGGGAAGGAATCAAAGGAAAGGTCAGTGAACAATGATGATAATCTTTAGTTTCTGAGTTGGCTTTGGATGGGTCTATCTCTTTCAAACAGATTTGGTGTTTGTTGTCTGGTGGTGGTGACAGTTGGTGGGTCCTCTCATCTCATCTCTCATGCTTGTTTTTGCAATTAGCATGCATCATAAAACCCACTCATCTCATCTCCCACTTGCACCACCTGCTACCAAAGCTTTTTAGCCTTGAGGCTTGAAGACTTGAGCTTCACATTCACAATCAAAATAAATTTGGGGCATATCATGCACAAATGAGTCTGAATTATTTTAAATTAATCCAATTTTCAGAAAGGAAACTCGAGATTTTGAGAATCTGGGAAAGGTAATAAAAGGTAGAACAGGAGACTATAGATAGAGAGAAGTACAAGTTGTCACACTTGACAGCAAATGGTTGCGTTGCATTTGCATTGGACAGTCCTAAGCTAATTAAAAGCATATATGTTACATGTATTATCATTATGTTAAATATCTAATCAGTTAATATGAATAATAATAATAATAATAATAATATGATGGGATATGTGGTCCATTTCTCTTACACAGCTTCACATGCTGTTGCTTTGCCTTTGCCTCCTCCCAACGAGCCCACCTAACAAATTTGCATTTGCATCTGATACTCCTTCAACAAAACTTTGTCACCTTTTTTGTGTGTTTTTGTTTGCAGCCTCATACCCATTACATTTTCCCGTGATCTCTCTCTCTCTCTCTCTCTCTCTTCTCTCTCTCTCTCTTCAGAAACTTAGCTGTAAAGCCTTTACACCTCTTTCTCTATCTGTCTGTCACTTTGTGCTTCTTTGCTTTTCTTTTCTACCATTTCCATTTCCCGCCAACATTGCACGGTTAAAACGACAGTCGTCCGTTAACTTAACCGACCGTGCCTTCATTCAACAGTTAATTAAATGTCCCATGCCTGACCGATCCCTCCGAATCTTTTTTTGAAGGATTATTCTTTTCTTTTATATCTTTGTCCTTGTACTCTTGAAATAGAATTGAATGTGAGGGATATAATATATAAAATGAGTGGTTCACTACTACTAATACCACCGAGATCTTTTGTGATAAAACTCCATACATACTGGACTTTGTATGTGGTTACATTGGGGACTATATTGGTGTTACCAGGAGCTGGATGCTAGTTAGTCTTTCTTAAATTTAATAGATTCGTGGTAAATATAAGGGGGTGAAATATAGCCTTGATTTTTTATGTTAACCAGCAATGCATGGAACACGGTGGATCATGCACTGTAAATCTCAGATGCGAATATGTTTCAGGTAATGATGATGATCAGCTTTTGGCTTAAAAAAATACAAGACATAGACATAGTTAATAATGTATATTTTCAGTCAAACGTACAACACTTTTTTCAGTTAGTAAGTTGTTCCGTTAGTTGATTTTGTTAAGTTTCACACCTAAAACTTGAAAAAAGCCACTCCATCAATGCAATGCTGCAAGAGAATAATGCTTCTTGTTCCCTTATAGGCTAACTCAAAATTTGATATGTATGGTATGAGCCCTTCTTTGATGGACAATCAAGAGAAAATATCAGCATCCTATGAGCAAACAAAATAATAGGGCCCAATTCGTTGGGCTTCTTGGAGGTGCTTATGCTTTTCAGAAGCAGATGCAAGAGGTCCCTTGTGTTTCACTTGGTAATTATATATAGGTTTTCTACGGTTTCGATCTTGGGTGTCAAGCAGGGGAAGGAGGAGGGCGACAACCACTGTGTTAACCCAGCTCGACTTCTTATTCTATGTTAAGGATATTTTATCTTAAAATAAGAATATCATGATAATTAATCATCGGATTTTCATCCACAGGATCATACCATGTTTCATTGTTGGTGCATAAACTCACAACTGTCATTCCAACTTTGCTTAGAGAGAGAAGGATTTTTAATTACAAGACCATTACATTTTATCTTTAAAAAACCCCAACATCTAGTTAATGCACAACAAATCAACTCATATGCTTTGCAATAATCTTGTTTTGCTGTTCCAACCACAGTCTCTGTTGATGCAAGAGGCTTTCTTGATTCACTAATCCATTACGCATAGGTTCACTAGGAGTTGTCACCTTAGAGAAGAACATCGCAAACGGGTCGTTGTTTTCTACGTTAGGCAATGCTCCTCTTGTCTTCATTTCACTTCTTGCAAAGAAAGTCGGTGCAGCAGTGAACTCGTTAGGCTCATCTGCCTCAAAGGTTGGCGCCATGGCCGTGTCACTGCAATTATGTGCCCAAGATGTTGGCGCCATGGCCATGTCACTACGATTACTTGCATCAAATGTTGGCACCACGCTCTCATTATCGCGAGCCACCGCACTAAAGGTTGGCGCCATGGTCGTGTCATTGCGATTCTGCGCACGAAATGTTGGTGCCACGCTCTCGTTAAAGTTTGGTGGCATTCTGCTCTCTTGGGGATTTTGGGCGCAGGATGTTGGTGATATTGCGATGCCATTCGTATACCGTGCGTGAAATGTTGGTGGTGGCATTAATATTGTATTCTCTTTTGGACTTTGTCCACCAGCCTCATTTGTGCTCCGTACACAAAATGTCGGTGCTATTCTCATCTCTCTCTGGCTCTGTGCACAAAATGCTGGTGCAATTGTTGTGCTCTCATTTGCAAGCCGTGGCCAGAGTCCTGGTGACATTTCGCTCTCTTTTGGACTTGGGGCACTAAATGTTAGTGCCATTGTTGAATTATTTGAATTCTGAGCGGGAAATGTTGTGACATCTGCCCTCTCATTTGAATTATTGGAGCCAAATGTTGTGGTCTCTTTTAAATTCTGTTCGGGAAATGTTGGTGCCACTGCCAGCATTGTGGAAGGGAACGAAAACAGGTCGTCTTCTCCGAGATTTCCAAACCCATAGCTGGCGGTGGCGCTTGGATTCGAAAAGGCTGCAAAGCTGTCAATTGGTATTGGGTCATCAAGAAATGGATTGTAATTGTGTTGGGGCACTGAGGAGTTTTGAAACAAGCTGTCCAAGTTTGATGAATCAATGGGTGGAGTTGGTGATGATGTTTGCAATGGTGTTTGATTATTTGCAGACTCAAATAGAACAAGCTCCCAGCCCTGTTTTGCACCCTCTTGATCATCAACTCCTACTAGTTCTTCTTGCTTTATGTGATCCGGTTGCGGTTGAGGTTGAGGTTGAGATAGCGGTGGGAAGTCATCAAAGGAAACAAGATCGAAACTTTCCGGCAAAGATTGGTTCGACCCGTTCTCATTTCTTCGTCTGGCGAACCCATCCTCTGCCCGCTTCTCTGGTTGCTCCTCCGAGTTATAAAACTCTTGCTCCACTGACCACGACGGGCTCACATTGCCATTCTGATCACAAACGCTCATCAAATCCTCCAACGACGTGCAGGCCGAACCAAACGCAGAACCTTTCTCCGACGCAGTTTCGAATTGCTCGGAAGATGGAAATTCACTCTGTTCCAAGCTCAACCCTTTATCCTTACTACCCTTGGCCAGCAAATGGGTCGGCGGCGACCGACTCGGAAATGAAGCTTGGTCCTTCAAAAACTCCTGCAACGTCTCCAAAAGCTCCTCGGAGATCTTCTGCACGCTAGGATACTCAGAGGTCCGACCAACACCCAAGCTCTTGCACGTCCCGTAAAACGCCGACAGCTCCTCGAATTGCTTCGAGGCTTTCACGCAGGCATGAAACGCGTTCACGCAAGATTGATACTGCAATTGAAAAAAGCTATCCAAAAGCAGAGCCAGCCCGTCCGAAATGTCCCGGTACAGATCGTACGTCTCCTGAACAATCGCGTAGAGCGAAATCAGAACTAACCGGTTCGTCCTGGCGGGGCCCGTTGGCGTCGTCCCCATCGCCCGGTCCAGCAGCTTTTGCCAGTAGTGAATCCTGTCCAGCAGCATCGCCGGCTTCATGTCGCGAACTACCGCCACGGTGTCGTTCGACCAGCGGCTCCTCCGACTGCTGTTGTATTCTTGGTCGCGCTGGTACGTGAAGCGCCGCTGGAGCTTCCCGGTGAGGAAGCAATCGAGGCGCTCGTCGAGGTAGAGCGCGAAGGTGCGGACGAAGGCGGTGAAGTCCCAGGGGCAGGAGTTGGAGTCGTCGCGGAAGTTGGAGAGGTTGAGGATCTTGGCGCCGCGCTTCATGGCGTGGAGGACCTCGATGGGGAAATAGGGGTCGCCGTCCTGGAAAATGCGGAGGACGAGCATGAGGGATTTGAGGGCGACGATCCAGTCGCGGGTTTTGCCGATGCGCCTGGCGATGGCCTGGGCGCAGGAGGATGCGTACGACTTGTTTGACGAAATGAGCGTGAGAATTTCCTGGACGTATTTGTCTTCGATGGGAACCACGTCGTGGGAGGTGGCTTTGAGGACGGTGACCTCGAGGTTGGCGGAGTTGGTGTTGGAGACCTTGGCAAGGCTTATGCTCGTTTGGTCTTTCACTGCCCCAATTGCCTTCTTCAGCTTGCTTGGCATTGTTAATAATTTTGGATCATGAATTAATTTTTGTTTTTCCAATGTGTTTTTGGTGGAGAGAAGGAGGTTTTTTGTGGGAATTTTTGGGATTCTAATTTTGATTAGTGGAACGAGTTTTTGGTTTTGAGAGGAGGAATGAGAAGGGTGGTGAGGTTTGGAATTATTTTGGGTGGTGGAGAGGAGAGGAGAGGAGGGGAGGGAAAGGCCTTGAGACTCTCTTATTGTTTGTGGACGTGACTGGGACTCGCACTTGTTTAATTGACCAAGTCATCCATCGTCATATGAACCATATTTTCAGTGTTAGCATTTTTGCGCTCAAACTATCCCATGAATGATGGGGACTAGAATTGGTTAAGAGCGTTTAGTTTTACGTCTGAAATTTCTGACTTTGGATTTCTCATTTCCTTCCACTTTGAAAAGAAAAGAAAAATCTCAAATGGAAATGGGATTGGGTCAATTGGAATAATGGTTGCCATTTTCAGAACGTGCCATCCTAAATGGGTGGATTACACCATGCAACCCTGGATTCTCCTGGTTTGAGAGAGAGAGCACTTATTTTATCGTTCGATTTGGAAGGTCTGCGTTCGTTTTTAGAATGACCTTAAATTAGCAAAAAAGGCCAGCGATATTATTGTTAATTAAGCCTCCATTTGGCAGTGTTTTTCAAAATTTTAGGAGAAACGAAAAAACTGTAGCTGTATTTTAGATATGTCTTTCAAGCAAGAAGCAGTTAGCTAAATAGTGTTTGGTTTTGACCAATGAGTACGTACTCTATAGACTCTTTGAATTTGAATGTATAAGTTATAACTAAAGAAGTGATTTAGGTCGTAGATTGGGTAAATTCTATGCATGCATGCATGCGTTGCCAGATTGAGTCTAGACTCTAGAAGCAGTATTGTTCATGCTATCATGCAAACACGTAAATGGAATAGGAAAATGCTAGGCTTACCATATTTTTCATACTATATTCATACCACCTAATAGAGGTGGGCCCCATTGTATTAGTGGGCTCTACCTCTATTAGAGAGGTGATATAAATACGGTATGAAAAATGTGGTAAGCTTAGCATTACCCAAATGAATATAATTAACTTCTTAACAAGCCCCGGCTGGCTCCATTTTTCTGGTTTTTATATTTGTGGTTCTCATCAAGTGTTTGACTTTTTTCTATGCTACATGTACATTGTTGGTCAAGTGCTCTCATTGGAGGTCTATGTGTCATTTTGTTTTATTTTATCTTGCTTTAGCATTGGTCTTACGTGACTGTATAGGTTCTTTGTTAGTCCATGACATGTGTGGTACTCTTTCCTATCTTAATGTTTGTCCCTTAGGAAGGTAGCCATTGTTTCGTGTTGTTCTATGTATGCTACTTCGGTTCTATGAATGAATTCCATTTCTCAAAAGTATGAATTTGAGTAGAATGAGTTTTGCGTATGACTCATTTTCATGGTGTTCAATTTGTGTTCTCATCTAGTATTTGATTTTTGTTTATGGTAGACATAAACAATGTGGCCAAGTCATGGTGAAGGACCTATAATATTTTTGTAAGTTATTTTTTGAATTCAAAACTAAGGCTCATTTGATATACTACTAGAATCCAATTTTATAAACTCAAAAACAAATTTTAATTCCAAAGTCCAAATAACCCGTTTGGTAGACCCTTTTTTTAAAACCCAAAAAGTGAAGTTTTACAGTTTTTCCCCCTCTCTCTCATTTCAATTGGTGAAATAGGGTTTTTTATTTTTATTTCATTTTTTTAGATCTTAAAAGTAGTTTGAAGTTCAATAAACAAGTTTTTAGATCCTAAAATCATGATTTTTTAGTAGGATACCAAACGGCCCTAAAATTTTCTGTAATGCAAAAAAAAAAAAAAAATTACTTGAGAAAAAGAAACATCCAACATATTCTTTAGCCATAGAATATAAAAAAAGACTAAAATATGGACATTGATAAAATAATACACTAATAAAAATATAAAAAATACTAGTCATACCACATATATATGTACCACATTGTGTACTACCTCTCTAATAGAGGTGGGCCCTATTGTATTGGTGGGCACTAACGGAACCACACTAAGGGCATTTCCAGGAGCCCCCTAGGGCAGGGGTTTTGGGGGGAGGGGGGGGGGGGCAAGAGCCCAAAAAGAGGTTCCAGCAAGGAAGGCTGGCCCGGGCAAGTGGTGGGGTCCACGAGCCTGGGCTGGCCCGAAGGGGGAGGGGGCCCGAGCTACAGCCTGTGGGCTTGGATGACGTGTGACGCTACAGTGTCCCCATAGCTCTCTGCCAAGTGTTGCGTTTTGGGCTCTCCCATCAGAATTTTTCCTCCAATCTAACAGCAGCCAATTTTTGTGCAATAAAAAAATAAAAAATTAAATTTTTTAAAAAATACCCAAAAATTATGTATATATATTTTTTTCTATAAATACCTACCAAAACTCTTCACTTTCAACACCAAATCCTCATACATTTTCTTCTACTTCTACTATTATTCACTTTTTACTCAAGTATTGACAAGTACGAACCCAAAAATTTTATCCGAAAATATTGTTCAAATTAATTGTTTAGGTCAACAAATTTGTGAAAAAAAAATAAAAAATTGAATAGTACTTGCCCTTTGCCCGGGCAATTGCTGGAAGTGCAACTGACTTTTTGCAAGGGCAGACACTATTCACATGAATAGTGTCAGCCTTAGCCCCCCTTGCCATGACAAGGGTTTGACTGCTGGAAGTGCTCTAAGGGCTACAGTGGGTTGTACCGTAAGAGATTTTTAAGGGAAAAAAAACATCAAACCCATATATTCAGCTTGTTTTAAATATTCACCCAGTATATATTAACTTATTAAAGTCTGAAAACGTTCAATTCTTTATGAATTTAGTTGCAAGGCATCAATGAAAATACACATAAATAGGTACACTTTCAATTATGTTGTTGAACATATTTTCAATTTGATAATATGTGTCTTCAGGGCATTTAATATATATTTATTTTATGTTAAAACTTATTAGAACTTAGTCAATGGAGCTATGAACTAGCGTGGTTGATATGATTTAATGTTTACTATGTTTAGAAAGACTATACAAGTGCTCAACGAAAACCCTAGCCCCCTCTCTCCTAAAAAAGACTCTACAACCGTTTTCACTTCGAGGGAGAGGAAGTCACTGTTCTTCTTCCCCACCTCTCTTCCACCCCCCCTATCGCCTTCCCTCTTCCTCCCTTCTCCTCTTTTCCCCAATTTTCAGAGACATAAGGTTTTCTCTATTTGTCTTTGTTTTGTAATGATTTTCCTCTACTCATCATAGGTAGATGCGTCTCGGTGTTATATATCCATCTGCGTTTTGGTGTCGAATCTCTACCACCATCTTTTCTGCTGTTTCTTTATGTTTGAACTAAGTCACGTAGACTCTTTGGGTTTTCTATGTAGTTTTCACATCTTCTTTTGTGAGAGTTTTTCATCTTTTCTTTGTAGGAGAGTTTTTTTATCTTTCCTTTGTGAGAGCTTTCCACATCTCCTTTGTGATAATTTTATTTGTATTGTTATGGCTTGATATTTTCAAACTTTATCTATTTTTTGTTATTATGAGTTTGCTCTCTTAGTTGAGATGCATATGTTAGAGTTTCTTCGATTCTACGTGATCGTTAGTGGAGGAGCCCTATATTGTCTTAATTTTGATGTTTGATTGCTCCATTATTGTATTGGCATTTTGTAGCTAGTTTCTATTAGCCTATTGTGGCTAGTGGTTTTTTTGGCTGAATTATGAATATCACCCCAGAATTTCTCAAAAAAAAAAACACTATAGAAACTGTAAATACTACAAAAAAATTATCATTAGATTTTAAGATAATAACTTTAGCTAGCTTATCCATTGAAAAAATCATGGTTCCGCCCTTGTTGGTGGGCTCTACTTCTATTAGAGAGGTGATACGCAATGTGATATGCATATGTAGTATGCCTAGCATTGCTCATAAAATATCATCTCATATATCTCACTTCCTTTTTGTGAAATACACAAATACATTTAATAGTAAATTGAGCTTAGACCCATAAAATTCATTTGTAATCACCTACAACCCTTTCCTTTATTTTTCTATTTAAAATACCCAATTTTTTCAAATAAAACCCAATGACTATGATCCAAGTAAGCAAGTTACCTAATCTAGCTTAAAAACTGATTTATTCTATTTTTCAGATTCCAAAACTACCCATATTTACAAGTTAACGTGTTGTGTGGGGTGTAACTAATGACACACGTTGAATTTGGAAAGATCTTCAAATAGTTGTAATGGATGTGAGAATTAATTTAGAAACTTATTTGAAATTAAATATTACATTCAACATTAAAGTATTAGTAATGTTTTGGTTTGTTTTATGACAAAAAAAAAACGTTTTGGTTTATTTAATATATTTTTTTGTTTGTTTTCCTTTTATGAATTATACTACTAGTAATCTATTTTATTATAGTTTTATGAATAATAGTATTCTAATTATGTTGAAAAATATTTTGAGAATCTATTTATTGTAGGTACATTATTTGGAGAGAGAAAATAGGTTCATTTAATAAAAAATTGTTTTTCATAAAACAAACAATAAGATCAAATTATTTTTCATAAAACAAAAAAATAGGTACTTTATTTAGAGAAAAAAGGGTACATTATTTAAAGAAAAAAATAGGTTCATTTAAAAAAATGTTTTTCATAAAACAAACAATAAATAGATTATCAAAATATTTTTCAACATAATTAGAATGTACACTATTATTCATAAAACTATAATAAAATAGATTACTAGTAGTATAATTCATAAATGGAAAACAACATAATTTTTTTATTAAATAAACCAAAACGTTAATCACATGTAGATTACTAATACGTTAATGTTGAATTTAATAGTTAATTTCAAATAAGTTTATAAATTAATTCCTACATCCATTACAACCATTTGAAGATCTTTTCAAATTCAACGTGTGTCATTAGTTACACCCCCACATAACACGTTAACTTGTAAATATGGGTAGTTTTGGAATCCGAAAAATATAATAAATCAGATTTTAAGCTAGATTAGGTAACTTGCTTACTTGGATCCTAGTCACGGGTTTTATTTGAAAAAATTGAGTATTTTAAATAGAAAAATAGAGGAAAGGGTTGTAAGTGATTAAAAATGAATTTTACGAGTCTAAGCTCAATTTACTATAAAAAAAATGTATCAATGCGGTGCTGCATAATGACATACAACAGAGTGCAGACCGAATTGAAGTATCAATGAATGCAATATCAACCAACCATAAAGTCAGTCAATATACAATACATACAGCTAACAAGTCCGAATTGAAGTATCAATGAATGCAATATCAACCAACCATAAAGTCAGTCAATATACAATACATACAGCTGACGAGCAAACTTGTTGGGGTTTTGAACTTATTGAGATGGGCAATGGAGGAGCTTGAAGAAGTGAAGCAATAATCATGCATGTACGGCTATGCAAACCCTCTGCATGCAGCCTGTAAAATGATGTCATGATCCCTTGGGTGCACCGTGCACTGAACGTGCTCGACGAAAGTACCCAAAGAGAGAGAGAGAGAGAGGTCGGTTGATGGGTTACTGCGACGGTAATGGGTGGGTGAGTTTTAATTTTGGACAGAGATAGAGAAAAGGAAAGGCAAGGCAAAGCGAATCAAAGGGAATTTGTGTTGCAAACTGTTGAGATTTGTAAAATTCCCATGTGGGACGCATGTAGTAAATGGGGCAGCAAGTTCTGGTTTTGGTTTGGCCTTTGGAGACATTTAAGTCTTCACTTGGGGCTGTCGACATTGGCGTAGAGTATGAGAGGCTGTCGACATTGGCGTAGAGTATGAGAAAAGTCTTACTTTTCACATTGAGCAAATGGTCTATGGCCTATTAATATACAACAGTTGATTCATTTAGTGTGTGGAGCTTTGAAAATAACATAAAAATATAATATTAGAAGTATTAAAAATAACAAAAGTTTAAGTGGTAGGGAATGGGAGGAGGAATGTAGGCAAACAACAGCAAACATGTTATATTATATGTAGTATTTTTTTCTATAAAAAAATTAAAAGTTGATAAGGTACAGAAGAGAGGATTGTGGTGGATGTTGCAAAGAGTGAAACTGTGAAAAAGAAAATGGGAGGTATTGCTTTTTGTTTTTTGTTTTTTTAATTTTCTTTTTCAAAGTGGGGAGTTGGGCTTGTTTCATTTTAAATTTTTTTAATAGATAATTGTAGTCTCTATACATTATAATTTTATTCTTTATAAAAAATGATATTCTCTTTTAGATGAGACATTAACAAAAGTGCCCAAAATTATTAAAAAAATAAATGATTTATGAAGCTATAATGCAATGTTTTTAAAAGAAAACTCGTCGTGGACAATTGAAGTTTGGATGGAAAGTATTATTTTTCTGTTTTTCTAGTGTTATTTTCTTATGAATTTTTTTTTTAAGCTTTTACATTGTGACTCCTTGGCTCGAGAATCTTGAATCCACCACAGTATGTGAGTACTATTTACCTTTTTTGTAGTTAATAAATAATAAATTTTTTGGGATAACATATAAATATGGTAGAAGAACCAAAGAATGCTAATAACCAAACTGTCATGAGCTATGCATAAAGCAAGGTATGCATAATAGTCTCATATTTTTATTCTTTCATAATATTTATTAAAGAGAATTGTAGAGTAATGATAGAATAGGAAAGAGAAAGAACAAAAACAAAAACAAAAAAGAACAAAAGCGATTAAAAAGTATTAAAAAGAAAAAAAAAGTATAAGTGGATTAAAATGGAGTAGGAAAATCAGCCCCCTAACATTATTGAAGACTTTACCATTCCTACATCAACATCATGTAGAGTTAAAATACAACTTCTTCACCAAAAATAAAGTGTAATAATATAAATGAGGTGAAAGTTAACCAATATTTCAAGTTGTACTATAGCAATTAAACCTATATGGGGTCGTTTGGTACGGTGCCTTTGTCACCTGGACTAAATCCTGGGACTGTCTTTGGATTAGCTCGGATTGACTTAAGCTGGATTAAGTACATACCTACGTTTGGTGATAAGTCGGACTAAGAAGCTGGATTGTAAAAATAATGAAGACCTATGTTTGGTGCTCTGTTAGACTAAAAAATAATTCTTCTAATACTGAAATTTAATTAGGGATTTTGACTTAAGAATAAATAAGTTCTACAAAGAAACCAATTCAAAATTTTAAAACAATAATAAAAAGAAAATAAATCAAATTCTTATATTTTTTATAGAAGCTGATTTTTAATATTCTTAAAGATAATATTTTTAAACCAAAACAAATATCCCAAACCCCACCCACCCCTTCCGTCCTCTCTCCCCCCCAGTTCCTCCCTCCCTTACCTCCCCCCCCCCCCCTTTCTTTTTTCTCCTCAAGTCCCCCTCTCCTCCTCCTTCTTTCTCCCTATTTTTCTCTATTTCCCCTCTTTTTCTTCAACAACCAAATCCATATCTGGGTTTTTTTAATAAACCAATAGATGTTGCTGGGTTGGGGGCAGTGCAGTGGACGACGATGGGTCGGAGGAGATGGGTTTCCAGAGTTGGGTCGGAAGAAATTCTAAAATTACGTTCTTTTGTTTTGTTGTTGGTTCCAATCAAATCTTGGAGCTTCAGTATTTTCAATCAAGAAAATACACTTCTTGGAGCTTTAGTTTTTCAACCTCAATTTTGTTGAGGTAGAGAAGTTGCGGGAAGAGAAAGTGATGAATGGTGTCAGGGAAGAGAAGCCAGGCCAGTGTGTCGGACTCGCTTGTTCAGTTTAGCTATGGTGCTATTTTGTGAACCACATTTCAGGTTCACTATATTAGAAGAGCTAATGAGTCAATGTTGGACTGTATAGTCTCATTTAAGTTAGTACCTGTCTTCCTAAATATGGATTTTAATTGTTATTTAGCCTAGTCCGGTGAGGCCTACCAAACATGCCCATAAATTATAAGGGGCCCTAAATTATAAAGCTGGTTTCGGACTCTGAAACCTATATAGAAGAAGAATTAATCACACATTATAATATCTGCTCTTTATTTTCTCCCAAAAAAACAGAGATTTTAATGTGATGAGGAGACAGCTCATGGGTGGGTAGAAAATGACCTAGCAAATGCACTGTTTTTCATCTCTGACTGAATGACTGCTCTCCCTCACCTCCTTACTTCTTAATGATGGCCTGCTAATATTAAATACTGTATGGTAAAAAGTTAGGCTGACATACATACCTGTAATTATGCACACAACAGTAATAATAGAGGCTTATAAAACAAGCTTAGGTGACATGGGTTTTCTCATTTTCACCACAAGCTCTTTATTCTACAGTGGAGCCATAAGTTTCTATAGCTAGCCAACAGCCATGCAGAAGAAGCAGAAAGAGGAAGCAGAGGCAGCGGGGTACTATTGGATGGTGAAGTGGAGGGTTCAACTTTTGGGGAGGCAATGGAACTTAATGGACATAACTTCGGCGGTTGTCATTTTGGGGTTGCATTGCCTTGCTCTTTTAGCACCATTCCATTTCAATTTGAGTGCTGTTTGGTTGGCCATGGCTCTGTATGTTCTCACAGGTCTTGGTGTAACCCTGTCTTACCACAGAAACCTTTCCCACAAAAGTTTTAAGCTTCCCAAATGGCTTGAATACTTTTTTGCCTATTGCGGCACTCTGGCACTTCAGGTCTCTGTGAATTAAGTACATATGATTCTAATTAAGAAAACTTTTTGTAGAGGCTTTTCCTTGGAAAAATGCCGTATCATTAGGTCGTCTCTAACGATGTTTATATTGTTAAACTGTGAATCTGAACTATTTATAAACCTTACTTGACTTCGTCAACAGGGAAGTCCTCTTGAATGGGTGAGCACTCACAGAGACCACCACCAATTTACCGACACGTGGAACGATGCTCATAGCCCTATTAAGGGATTCTGGTTTAGTCATATTGGTTGGATCTTTGATTATGGTTCTAGGTTTGGAAGTGTAAGCTCTCTCTCTCTCTCTCTCTCTCTCAAACATTCTAGTAGTAATTTTGTTGAAACTAATGTATATGTACTTGTGAAATTTTGCAGACTGAAGGACGACTAAACAACGTTGGAGATTTAAAAAAGCAGCCCTACTATATATTTCTTCATTATACATACCCTTTTCACTCACTTGCACTAGGATTTCTACTATATGCCGTGGGAGGCCTGCCGTTTTTGGTTTGGGGCTTGGTAAAATTGCTCTTACTGTTTTTTTTTTAATTTTTATGTGAAGTGCTAGCTTGTTGAACAAATGGTATTTTTCTTTTTGTTCTTACGATTAATCACTTGGTTTCTTTTACAGGGTGTGAGGACAATACTTTATCTCCACGTTACTTTTGCAGTAAATTCAATTTGCCACACATGGGGAAAGCAAGTATGGGATACTGGTGATTTGTCCAGAAACAATTGGTATTTGCAGCTTGGATGGAAAAGCAATTTCTAATTTCATTGGGAAATAGTAAATGTATATTGAATTCCAATTTTCCTGTTTTAGGTTGTTTGGATTGCTAGCACATGGAGAAGGTTGGCATAACAATCATCATGCTTTTGAGTACTCAGCTCGACAAGGCTTCGAATGGTGGCAAATTGATCTTACTTGGTATGTCATAAGAGTTCTTCAAGCTGTTGGTTTGGCAACAGACGTGAAACTCCCAACAGAGGCTCAGAAGAAACGGAAGGCTTTGTACAAGAAAAAAATCAGCAAGGACAGGCTTGAAACAATAGTCAACAATGGAAACCTCTAATCTAAACAATGAAATAATGGAGACTCTAATTTCAGCTATGAATATTTTTGCTATTGCTTTGTAAGCTGCCTTTAATATAGTTTTTTTCTAATAAAAATATGCAAGGAATGTTAGTATTCTTAGCATTGTTATTTGTTCACACAAGCAAGAAATGATACAGCTGGGCCTAGAGAAACCAAGGATTGTCAACTAATAAATTAAGAACCAGCTCATCAAACGGGTGTGAAAAAAGTGGCAACCAATAGAGAGACCAAGCCCAAGAGCAGCCAAGCAAGCTGGAAATTAGATGTGGTGTATCAAAACCTAGAAGGGGCAATAGGGGGCGCATTCACTTGCCCAATTTGGTTTGAAGGAGGGCACACGATTTTTCGTTAGTTTAAGGGAGAAGATGTTTAGAGAACGGTTGGTAGTGTTTAGGATAATAAGAATAATAACTTGTGAAACTCCATATTTTTAAATACGTATATTAATATTTCATAAAATTAAATATTTACAATTATTAATCTTCAAAACTATATAATTAATAATATATATAGACTCACTTTACAAAAACTGTTAGAAAGACATTTATGCTTACTAAGCATTTGTTGAAGATTGACGTGTTGCAATGTAGTGTCCTCAAAACCAATTAAAGCATGAGGTGCAAGAATGTATATATAAACTTGATAGGAGAGTGCTCACTAAGCACTCTACAAAGCCAACACATAAGGCTATTTGGGAGTCTAGGAACCTATAGACTAATTAGGTGACACAACATTAAGCTTCATCTACCGACTCTAGCTTACTATAAATAGCTCTACTCAATAGTTCTTTGATCATAGGTATTTCAAGTGTGTTAGTTTCCTAAAAATCATAGACAGAAGAAAGAAAGAGTGAGAACTAAGTGTGGTGAGATTTTGGAGATGCTCAAAGTGTTTGGACTTACAACTGGGAGTTATACAATAGCTTTGGATTAATTGATTTAATTAAATATTGTGAACACTATACTATGCTTGGTAATATTGTTTGATTATTATCCTTGATATTTGGTGTTTACATGATTGTCAATTATCATTATAATTTGATTAATATTAACATGTTCATATGTTGTCAGTGGTGTTTGACATTCTTGGGTTGACAAAGAAATTATGGAAAAGAGGGTAATAGGAAGGTTCTTTTGTGTAGTTGAGTCTGACCATTATAGGGACCAAGTTCAGGTGAGCCCGTGTGCACAGGAGATTAGGAAATCGGCGGTATAATTGTCGATTGGGTGGCTTGGAGATCAATGGTATGGACAAGATGACTAGCAAAAGGGGAATTATGGGATAATTGAGATGGGTGTTAATTTATATAATGGGGCATTTGGAATCACAGTGGTAAAATGCATGGTATGAGACATGCAAATTTGCTTGCCCTATTATATAGATTAACGGGTTGGGTAGAATTGAAGTTCATTCATGCATTGCATAAATTGTACATTAATAATATCACTAATCACATAAGACATAAGACTCCTACTGAGCATGTAATGCTCACCCCTTAATGAAATTATTGCAGGTTTTGAATATGAAGTTTAGTTGTGACAAGGAAATAAGAAGAACGAGTTGTAGATAGTTTTGGATGTTTTGTTAAGAGTCTGTACTTTCCTGAAATTTTGCTTGTAAAATTACAATGTAAATTACTTTGGTTTAAATAGAAGTTTATATTGAATTCTCATGTTTCTTGCTATTTAAATTTTAAATTTTAGTTTTTCTTTTACCTCACTCTCAAAAATAAGTAAATAATTTGGGTGTGACATAACTTGATATTGAATAGAATTTTTTTTGAAAGAGTATCAAGGTAATTTTATTTTATTGATTGAAATAAGAAAGGTACAAGGCTTTGATACTAGAGTTGGTTGACGGGAGAGTTAGACAGCTATAGTTTTTCAACTTTTCTTAATTGAATACATAAGTGGGCTGCTAGCTTATATATGTAGGGATGCTAAGTCGGCAACTCGGCTTTGGACAAGTCGGTTGAATAGTAACCGACTTTTTCAAAGTCATTTTCAGCCACTAGTTGTACAATAAATCTAGAATTATCTAGTTACAATACATTATATAATTAGTAGGATGTTTCTAGTGACTTTAACTTGTCAACTTTTCTTAATTTTTCTAGATTTTTCTAGATTATTCAGGATTTTTTTATTATTATTCAAGGTACAAGTGTGCATTACTTTTTAACACTCCTCCTTAATGCACATTTGTGTTACTTCGAGCATGCTTCGTAGAAGTTCGAATTTTGGTCTTGGAAGTGCCTTCGTGAAGATGTTTGCAATCTGCTATTCTATCTTGCAGGACTTGAGCTCAACTTCTTTTTTTGCTGAGACTTCTCGTAAGAAGTGATGTTTGATGGCAATATGCTTTGTCATGCTGTGGAACACTGGATTCTTTGCCATTGCTATAGCAAACTTGTTGTCGCAAAGTATTTCGGTAGCTTTTGTCTGGCATTCTCCCATATCTTCAAATATTCTTCTGAGCCAAATAGCTTGGCATGCTGAACTTGCTGCTGCTACGTACTCCGCTTCTGTTGATGATTGAGCCACAGTCTCTTGTTTCTTTGATGACCATGAAAATATTCCTGATCCAATTGTAAATGCATAGCTTGATGTGCTTTTCATGTCATTCACTAATCCAGCCCAATCACTGTCTGTGTAGCCAAATAGTCTTGGATCTTTTGTGGACTTATACCATATGCCATAGTCAATTGTGCCTTGCAAGTATCTTAATATTCTCTTTGTTGCTCCATAGTGTATTTGGCTTGAATTTTGCATAAATCTTGATAGTAAGCTCGTCGCATACATGATGTCGGGTCTTGTTGTTGTTAAGTATTGTAAGCTCCCAATGAGACTTCTATAAACTGATTCATTAGTTGTACTTGATCCATCTTCCTTTCTTAATTTCTCATTGGTGATAAGTGGGGTAGCTACAGTTTTGCCCC
Source organism: Prunus fruticosa (assembly GCA_018703695.1). Classification (NCBI taxonomy): domain Eukaryota; kingdom Viridiplantae; phylum Streptophyta; class Magnoliopsida; order Rosales; family Rosaceae; genus Prunus; species Prunus fruticosa. Next base: position 30,515,848 of record CM031919.1, read on the forward strand.
CGCACATTTTGAACTTTTTCAAAAGATTCTCGTTGTATTTTTTCTGGCATATGAAGATTCCATCTTTTTCCTGGTTTATTTCAATGCCCAAAAAGTAGTGCATCAATCTAGATCACTCATCTCAAATGTTTTCATCATATCTTTTTTGAACTCTTGAATTATTTCTTCATTGTTTCCAGTGTAGATGAGGTCATCCACATATAGAGAGACGATTAAGATATTGGAATTACCCTGAGTTTTGGTGTAGAGAGTCGGCTTGCTTTTGCTCCTCTTGAAGCCTGCGTTTATGAAGTACTTGTCTATGCGGCTGTTCCATGCTCTTGGTGCTTGCTTGAGTTCATACAAGGCTTTCTTTAGCTTGAGTGCTTTATCTTCTCCTCCTTACTCAATAAAAGTCTTATTTTGTAAAGCTTTTGTTGGGCATCTATTTAGCAAGTATACTGCTGTATAGCTTTTGCCAGAATGTGTTTGGCAAGCCTTTTTCAAATATCATGGATCTTGCCATCTTCATGACAGTTCTATTTTTTCTTTCTGAGACTCCATTTTGTTCAGGAGCATAGCCAACTGTTAGTTGATGCTCTACTCCTTCATCTTCACAAAATTTATTGAATTCTTTAGAGGTATATTCTTTTCCTCTATCACTTCTTAGAGCTTTAATATAGTGGCCACTTTGTTTTTCGACATGGGTTTTGAATTTTTTGAAGGTATTGAATACTTCTGATTTTTCTCGTAGAAAATAAACCCACGTCATTCTAGTATAGTCATCTATGAACATGATAAAGTATCTATTGTTATCAAGAGATGGAGTCCTCATAGGTCCACAAACGTCTGTGTGAACAAGCTTCAACAAGGCCTTAGCTCTCCAAGCCTTTCCAAATGGAAATGCGTGTCGATGTTGTTGGACAAGTTGGCAACCTTCACCAACATCATGGATCTCTTTTATGTTTGGAAGGTCTCTCATCATATTCTTTTGATAAAGAGTTTTTAGTGCATAAAAATTAAAGTGGCCAAATCTTCTATGCCATAACCATGAATCCTCTACTTATGCTTTCATGGCTGTGGCTTTTACAAATTCCCATTAGATAGGAAAATTTCTATTTTCCATCCTTACTTTTGTTATTATGTGATTTTTCTTTCTTTTATCGAATATTGTGCAAGAGTCTCCAGAAAAAGTGCAGAGAGTATCCATTTTCAATCATTTATCCAACACTTAATAGATTATGCTCTAGGCTATGTACTAGTAGAACATCTTTAATATATTTAGTTCCTTTATAAAGATTGTACATTTTCCTTTTGTCTCGACCAATGTTCCATTTCCCAGTTTTACTTGGGATTTTACGAACTTGTCTATGTTTGAGAAGATACTTTCATCTCCAGTCATGTGGTTACTACAACCGTTGTCAATATACCATTTCTTGTTGGTTCCTTCTGGTGTGGCTTGATGAGCATAAAACACGTGCTCATTCTTCTCACTTTTTTCTAAGTAATTGGCTTGATAGTTCTTGGTTCCACAGTCTTTTTCTATGTGCCCAAATTTTTTACAATTTCGACATTTGGGCTTGCCATAGAACCCACAATATTTTTCTAGGTCGTTTGTATTTTTACACACCCCGTAGGGAGGATAGTTTTTTCTTTCCTTTATTTCTTTTTTATTTCCCCAATTCTTATTGGATTTATAATCTTTTCTTCCAGAACTTTCTCCAAATTTCCTTTCCCCTTCTTTAGTTTTCTGAGACCTTAAATTTAGTTTTGATTGAAAGGCGCTTTCTACTGAATTTTCATTTCGCCTACTCAGTCTTTTTTTATATGCTTCAAGAGAGCCCATTAGTTCTGTCACTAACAGACTAGTTAAATCTTTTGTCTGTTCAATGACAGTAACTAAATGATCATACTTATCAGGAAGACTTATAAGTATTTTTTCTACAATTCTTGAATCATTAATAATTTCTCCATAGGCTCTCAATTGATTAATTATTATTTTTATTTCAGCATAATAGTATTGTGTGGTCTTAGAGAATCCTTCATTTTAATGTTTTCAAACTCTCTTCTCAAAGTTTGTAGTTTAACTACATGTACCTTGGCATTGCCTTGAAATTCCTCCTTTAAGGTATTTCATGCTTCCTTTGCAGTTGTGGCTCCCATGATCCTTGGGAAAATCGTATCATGCAAGGCTTGTTGCAGGGCATATAAGGTCGTTGCATCTTTTTGTTGATCTTTCTTTAGTTGCCTCAACTGTTATAGGGTTGGATTTTCTGGATTATTGAAGCCACTATCAACTATGTGCCATAAATCTTGAGACATAAAATAGGTCTTCATTTTAATACTCCAGAAATAGTTTCCTCTAGTGAAAATAGGAAGGGGGTTAGAGTTCTGGCTAATGGTAGACATTATGGAGGACTAGAGTGAACCAACGCCCAAGGTTGATCGGAACAAGCTCTAACACGACCTGTTAGTTTAAGGGAGAAGAGGTTTAGAGAATGGTCGGTAGTGTGTAGACAATAGCTTGATGTAGAATAGAAATTTTTTTGAAAGAGTGACAAGGAAATTTTATTTTATTGATTGAAATAAGAAAAGTACAAGACTTTAATACTAGAGTTGGTTGATGGGAGAGTTAGAAAGTCGTAGCTTTTAAGCTTTTCTTAATTGAATACCTAAGTGGGGTGCTAGCTTATATATATATATATATATAGGGATGCTAAGTCCGCAACTTGGCTTTGGACAAGTCGGTTGCACAGTAACCGACTTTGCCAAAGTCATTTTCAGCCACTAGTTGAGTCAAATAATATGGTAGAATATTTTCAGATCTATTTCATTCTCCGAAAGGATGTATTTATAATACAAGGTTACAAACCCTAGTAGGGTTTACTTAGGAAATAAGTGGAATCCTAATTACATAATATCTATACAGAAGGAAAAAGATAAATAAAACCCAAATAGAATAGGATATACTCGCCAACACTGCCCTTCAAGTTGGAGCAAAGACGTCAGGCATGTCCAACTTGTCAAGTGAGTTGCGAAAGATACTTGTAGAAATAGCTTTCGTAAGAATATCGGCTAACTAATACTCTGAGCGGATGAACAGAAAGGAAACAATCTCCGCATCCAACTTTTCTTTAATGAAATTTCGATCAACCTCCACATGCTTTATACGATAATTGTGTACCGGGTTATGAGCAATTGCAATCACAGTCATATTGTCACAATATAAATTCATGGGTTTCTTAGGCCCAAAACCAAGGTCTCTCAATAATCTCCTCAACCATAGTAACTCAGATACACCATGAGCCATTCCCCGATACTCGGCCTCAACACTAGATCGAGACACCACCTTTTGTTTCTTACTCCTCCACGTAACAAGATTGCCACCAACAAACATAAAATACCCAGATGTCGAGCGCCGATCTGTAGCTGAACCTGCCCAATCAACATCTGTGTACCCTTCCACATCTGTATGTCCATACTTGGAAATCATTAGCCTCTTGCCCGGAGCCCCTTTGAGGTATCTCAAAATACGTGTCACAGCACTCATATGATCTTCACTAGGTGAGTGCATAAACTGACTCACTACACTCATTGCATATGCAATATCTGGACGTGTATGAGCCAAATAAATTAATTTTCCCACAAGCCGTTGAAAGCGCTACTTATCAGGAGGAGCTTGATCAGGATATAACCCCAACTTGTGATTCTGTTCACTAAGAGTATCAATGGGTTTACAATCCAACATTCCAGTTTCTGCAAGCAAGTGCAAAACATACTTTCTTTGGGATAGAAAAATACCATGCTTAGATCTGGCAACTTCAATCCCAAGAAAATATTTCAAGTCACCTAATGATTTCATCTCAAATTCAACACAAAATATTTCTGAAGATTATGTATTTCTACCTGATCATCTCCAGTTATAATCATATCATCAACATAAATTATTAAAGCTGTCAATTTACCTCTGTCGTTTTCAAAAACAAAGTATGATCCGCGTTACTTTGTACATACCCAGACTTCCTCATAGATGCAGCAAACCTCCCGAACCAAGTTCTTGGAGACTGCTTTAATCCATACAATGATTTCCGTAGTTTGCACACCATACCCTCCTTAGAGGTCACAAGGATACCCGGTGGAGGATCCATGTATATTTCTTCTTTGAGGTCACTTTGGAGAAACGCATTCTTGACATCAAATTGTAATAGCGGCCAGTCATCATTAGCAGATAAGGATAAGAGTACGCGTACAGTATTGAGCTTAGCTACTGGAGCAAAAGTCTCCGTGTAATCCACTCCATATGTTTTAGTATACCATTTTGCTACCAATCTTGCCTTGTAGCGGTCAATGCAACCATCAGCATTATGCTTTAAAGTAAACACTCATCTGCACCCAACTGCCTTTTTCCCTTTTGGTAAAAGAACTAACTCCCAAGTAGCATTCTTGTTCAAGGCTTCCATCTCAACATGCATTGCATCTACCCAGTTTTTGATCAGATAGAGCATCATGCAACTTAGTTGGCACACATACACTAGATAATTGACACAAATATGATGCATATGACTTAGATAAACGATGAATTGACATATAATGGTTAATGGGATATTTGGACTTGGCATGTATATCATGAGAATATTGCAATTTAAGTTTCCCACGGGTAGTACGTGGGGCAAAGAATAGGTAGGCACATCACTAGAAAGTACCTCATTATCACAACTTGATTGAGGCAATGGCAGGGAAGAGGGGGGTCTTGTATCAATTTCATCTGTACGAGAGTCGCTAGTATCACTGTTATGTCCTTCTAAGAGAGGCTCAAAAAAACCAAGACTGTCGTCTAGCGACCGGTCGTGACTTTCCAGGAGACCGGTTGCTTCACTCGTATCGGTACCTGTTGCTCGTCGAGGCTAGCGACCGGTCGTTTCCAGGACAGATTCGTTCACGACCGGTCGCTTCCTCACTAAGACCGGTCGCTTCCTATGTGCGGCCGATCATTTGCAGCACAGATGCGTTGCGACCGGTCGCTTCCTGTTCGCCAGAAATTCCTTCTTCAGGTCTAAGATCTTCCATATTTTTACTCCGAAACTCTTCAATTCACTCCCCCTCTCCCCCTAAATTGAAGAGGATGGAGAAACATAATAGGATACTTCTTCATGAAAGGTGACATCCAAAGTGACATGTACCTTCTGAGTAGGCGGGTGATAACACTTATAACCCTTTTGAGTAGTGGAATAACCAATGAAGACACATCTAAGAACACAAGGATCAAGTTTACTCTTTTGATACCTTGAGGTGTGAATGGAGTGATAGTTTGGTGAATGATACCTTGATCACGAAGTAACTGGGTCAAGGTATGATTCACATATTCATCGCCATTATCAGTCCGAAATACTTTAACACGAGCATGGAACTGAGTAGACACCATGGCACAAACGTCAGGAAGAATAAAGGCAACATCATGTTTATTTTTCATCAAATACACCCATGTTAAGCGAGTGCAAGTCATCAATAAACGTAACAAACCAACGGAAACCGTGAAAAGTCACACGAGCAGGCCCCCAGACATTAGAATGTACTAATTCAAAAGGCAAAGCAACTTTATTATTACTTAAGGGAAAAACAGTACGGTGACTCTTGGCCATTACACAAGTCTCACATTTGAAACTAGACTCATCACACGAACTAAATAACGAAGGAAACAAATGTCTAAGATAATCAAACGACGGATGTCCTAAGCGACGATGTCATAACCAATGTTGTTGCTTGTCTTTGACACTGCCACTTGGAGCTTTATTAGAGACACAACCACGAACTGCTGCAGCCGGCGACTGTAAGTAATACAACCCCTCTATCCGTTTACCATGCCCAATCTTTTCGTGAGTCCTGAGATCCTGAAAAAACAATGGGTAGAATAAAAGGTGGCAAAGACGTTAAGTGTATCAAGTAAACGCCCAACAGATAATAAATTGCAATGAATATTGGGAACCAAGGGTGCATGAGACAGAGGTAAAGAAGGAGTGAGATGGATGATACCTTCACCGGTAACTGGGAAGGTAAACCATTAACACTAGTAATATAGGGATCACGAGGGTTATGTGACAACTCATCAAACATATTACCATTATAAGTCATATGATCAGAATCACCAGTGTCAATTATCCAAGTAGTAGAACTCATACCTGACATAGTATCGGAAGCACACAGATTTTGCAGATGGAGTCGGAGGACGGGCCTCATCAGGAGTCACAGTGTAAGTGGCCTTGGGGCCATACATACGAGCTTTGTAGTTAGCAAACCAATCAGGGTAACCATGCTCCTTAAAACACTTCTCAGAGTAATGATTCCCATTACAATGGCGGCACTTAGGCGGACCTTGAAGAAAGCTATAGGTAGAGGCAGGGGGACCGAGACCCGCAGAAGATCCAAACTTTCTGGATGGAGAGCAACCGGTCGCTGTGTGCGGGCGACCGATCGTTGACGTGCTGGGTCAATCTTGAGAGTCAGCGATCCTCCTCCAAGCATAGCGGACTGACGGGTATCTTCCTTCATGACCATGGCATAGGTTTCGAGAGGAGGTGGAACAGGACTAAGAGCAAGAATACGGCTATGAACACCATCATACGGTGGATCAAGCCCGCTAAGAAAATCATAAACTCGATCGGCCTCAATTTCTTTCAGATGACGAGCCCCATCAGGAGAACAACTAAAATCATGCGGACGCAGACAATCAATCTCTTGCCAGATAGCATGAAGTTTTTCATAGAACACTTTCACAGGTTCACCATTCTGGCCTATAAGTATGGATTGTCGTCGAGTTGAAACGAACGAGAACTATTCTGAGTCACAGTATAGGTCTTCCAAGCAGCCTTCCATAAATCAAAAGTAGTATCACCATGTTCGAATAAGGCACGAACTGGTTTAGTCATGGAATTGAGAAGCCATGACTGCACCAGACAATTATCTTCTTCCCATTCGGTATAGGCAGCGGAATCTTGAGACGAAGCAGGCTTCTTCCCATTGATCCAACTTGCCATACGACAACTAGTAATCGTAATACGCATACCACGAGACTAAGAGGCATAATTCGAGCCATCCAATTTGTCAGACGTAATCGGGGTAGAGTAATCACGCGAGGGACGTGCCTCCTTCAGGATAGACACACTAGTACCAATCACAACCTTGGAATCATCACCCATGATAGCAGCGGAAACAAACACAACACGAAGTAGAGATGATAAACACAACACAGGCACGGGCACAAGAACCCTAAAAGAAATTATGGCACATAGTAGAACACGGGTGGGCACAACACACACAGGTCACCAGAAAGTCGGCTCTGATGCCAAGTCAAATAATATGGTAGAATATTTTCAGATATATTTCATTCTCCGAAAGGAGATATTTATAATACAAGGTTATAAACCCTAGTAGGGTTTACTTAGGAAATAAGTGGAATCCTAATTACATAATATTTATACAAAAGGAAAAAATAAATAAAACCCAAATAGAATAGGATATACTCGCCAACAAGTTGTACAATAAATCTAGAATTATCTAGTTACAATACATTATATAATTAGTAGGATGTTTCTAGCGACTTTAACTTGTTTTCTCAATTTTTTAAGATTATTATATATTATTTAAGATTTTTCTTTACTATTCAAGGTACAATTGTGCATTACTTTTTAACATTTTTTTTTTGGGAAGATGTTGGCTAGAGTCAAGTCTGGATCAAGATAGGGAAATGTCCTAGATTGTTTTTTTGCTTTATGTGTAATTGGGAGGGCAGTAGTATTCTTTTTCTTTTACTGAATTATTAAATTTGGATAAGGCAATGTTTTGACGATGCCGTATTTTTGCCCTCCGGTGTTTCAAGTTTGTTTTGTTGTATGGTTTCTCACAGTTGAATGAAGTTCTCATTTGATAAAAAATATATTTATTTAAAAATGACATCGTTCTTAAGTTAAAGTGTTTAGAGATAGGGAGAGGGTGAGAGAGTGACAGCAGAGTAAGATGTTTCCCTCCATGCACACCGAGTTGTTATCAAATGAGAGAGCACGTCAGCACGTTACGTCGTCTATAGCCATAAGCCATGTTGTGTCGTGGCCAAATCTTGGCTTTGTTTTCATGGCCAAGTATTATACTGCAAGTAAGCTCTGTTCTGTCATACAAAAATTGCAGAGAAAAGAGAGAGTAATATCACTGGGCCTGGGGTGCGGTTGGCTAATTCAAAGAAAAAAGGTTAAATTTATTTTGTTTAGATGCAGCAGCAGAACAACTAACAAGTTATGGGGCCTGGAGCAAAGACAAACACGATGCTAAACAATAGATCAGAATTTATCAATGGCCTGTATCATACACAGTGTATGCCAGATCATCAATAAAAAATAGGGTTCCACTTGCTAGGGTTTGGACGACTTTGGCATATATATGGATGATGAAATGAAGACTCTGTTTAACATATAAGTATGGTGCATGCAATTTCCATGTGTGTGTTTGAGAGAGAGAGAGAGAGAGAGAGAGAGAGAGAGAGAGAGAGAGAGAGAGAGAGAGAGAGTCGAGGTAAGTGTAAATAGATATTTGCTTTTCATGTACTGATATCAGAGTACTATGTGAGTTTCAGAGTTTCAAGTTTAAATGTTCTTTTTTACTTATATTGATTATCAAGACCTGAAACGATGTGACTTTCTATAGTAAACACAATAACAACATGAAAAGTAAGACGAAACAAGATATATAATAATGTGTTGAATTAATATCCACAATTAATCTATAAACTCCTCACAGTTATACGATTGAACTCAATGTAAGGGTTACTGGTTTTCTGAAAACAATAATGAAGATTTGCTACTAGCTAGGTTACATTAACTTGCTTATTCGATTACAAATTCAACCTCTTAACTGAATGAAGTTTTGGTTCCACTCCAAAACTAATTGGCAATTTGGGGAGTATCTCAACTCCTTATAAGTCCTTGCTAGGTTTCTCAGCTTTCCAAAATATGAGACATTTCTTCACATTCTCACATCAACAACTGTGAATTCAACTCGGTTGATTTTGTACCCTGGTTTGGTAGCTGCTGCCTCAACTTCTCTTATTTTGTGTTTTTTTTCTTTTCTACACTGGTTACCATGGCAATTTTGGATTATGCAACAATCATAATATAGGTGTGTGTATGAAATACACACTTATATGCATACATTAATGTTCATACAATATCAGCATATAAAATGTTTGTTTTATTCACACAATCATAAGTTATAACACACAAATATCAGCATATATATATATATATATGCATATCATCAATTGACGAAAGTAAACTTAAGTAATCTTAAAAGCATATATATAGGCTCTGCATAGCGAAATAGTGTTCATAGCGTTTCCATCTCCAAACTTCAAAGCTTTCCATTATTGATCACTTTTGTCTCAAGCTTTTCCTCGCTGATCTTGTAGTTGTTGCTTAAAGCTTTTCGTTTCTTCTGAGTCTCAGTAGGGAGCTTTACGTCTGTTGCCAAACCAACCACTTCAAGAAATCTTATTACATACCAAGTTACATCAATCTGCCACCATTCTAGGCCGTGCCGAGCTGATTGCTCAAAAGCATGGTGATTATTGTGCCAACCTTCTCCATGTGCCATCAATCCGATTAACCTAAGCAAATTCAAAATCAAATTGCCTATATAAATTAGAGAGTACACTTTCAATCACACACACATCTAAGTTATATCTTCAATTTGCTTCAATACCAGTTGTTTCTGGATAAATCGCCAGTATCCCATACTACTTGTCCCCAAGTGTGGCAAATTGAATTTATTCCAAAAGTTGCGTGGAGAAAAACCACAGATCTCACACCCTACAAAGAAAGAAATCAAATCCAACTAACTGCAAAAATTAAAGGAAAGGGCAACACCATAATTGAGAAATTATATCTTGTACGTATATAAACAGTACTGAAGCTACCATTATTTAATTTACAACGACCAAATTGTTCACCATGAGATTTTTTTTATTTTGTTTTCCTTCGACTATTTTCGTGTTTTTGGTCAAAAAGCTAGACCATGACTTGACAAGAGCATTTTTATTACCAGTCCCCTGACCAAAAAAGGTAGTCCTCCTACAGCATACAGCAGTGCTCCAAAACTGATTGCATGAAGGGGGTACGTATGCTGAAGAAATCTATAGAATGGATCCCTTATCAAATCTCCAACGTTCTTCATTCGTGCTTCATACTGCAAATTATCAAAAGTATAAAATTATTATTATTATTATGTCAATTTTCCATGTTAGGTGTGTGTGATTAAGAATGTTTTTATCTCTTTCTTCATAGAATTAAGAACTGGTGAAAGAGAAAGAATTTCGTACACTTCCAAACCGAGAACGATAATCAAAGACCCAACCAATGTGACTTAGGGTTTAGGGTGAGATCAGTGTATGCTCACCCATTCAAGTGGACTTCTCTGCACACAAATTCGAAAAGACGAAAAAGAGTCCAAATATTATTTAAAAATTCCACTAAAATTCAAAGATAGATAAAATGAAACCATATGAAATACACACACACACCTGAAATGATAGAACAGCACAATAGGCAAAGAAGTATTCAAGCCATTTGGGAAGCTTAAAACTCCGATGGGAAAGTTGCCTATGGTAAGACAGACACTAACACCTGTGACAAAATAGAGAGCCACAGCCACCCAAAATGCATCCCAGTTGAAATGAAATGGAGCTAAGAGTGTAAGGCAATGCAGACCCAAAACCACAACCACTGAGCTTAAGTCTGTTGGAAAAAATGGCTCACCTAAGGATACAAAGAAGGATTCTGAGTCTGCCTCAAGCGACCGGTCGCTAGGCATTTGCGACCGGTCGCTAGAAGCAGATTCGAAGTCTGGAGCAAAACTGAAGAGCGACCGGTCGCTAGTTCTTTGCGACCGGTCGCAGGAAGCACAAGCGACCGGTCGTCCAGAGCAGATTTCAAAGTCTGGAGGGAAAAACCTTTGGCGACCGGTCGTCCCAGTCGTGCCTGTGATGTTTTGCTTACGTATTTTCAACTGTCTTTTCAAGGGCTATCGCTTTCCACAAGTTTGCAGGTGCTTAGTGGGTCACTTCTGAGTTAAATGGACGTTGACTACCTGCTGGATAGTTGGGAGAGCACTCATAGCTAATTGGTTATCTTATTTTGAATAATCTCCACTCCATTTTCTGGTTTAATGGAGGTGGCTGAGTGGGATTGTATTACCTACCTAATCTGACCCTTAGTCTAAGTGGTGACTAAAAGGAAAGAACGTGGAGGACAATCAGATATCCTATCTATTTTCCATTGGCTTGTATAGGTGATGGGATGAAGTAAGATAACACAAGGGAGAAAACAAGTTGAATCATGTGTAGTGGCTGAGCAGAAAAACTAAGTTGTGAGAGACTTGGTGTTTTCAGTTTTTTGTCAAGATAGCCAAGGGAAGAGCAAGAGAGTTCTCTAAGTGTATCAAGGTGTTGAGCAAGGGTGTGAGAGAAACAGATTGTGAGGGTAGTGTTCTAAGGGGGTTTCCTTTTGTAAACCAAAGTTGTAACCTATCTTCATTAGTGAAATTTCTCAAGGTGATCACCAAAGAGGATGTAGGCAATTCGCTGAACCTCTATAAACACTTGTGTCATTTGTGCTTGGTTGATTTTTTTTTTTTTTTTGTGTGTGTAAGACTCATCCATCATTGAGTTCTTTGTCTAAAGTCCATCAACAACAAGATCTTAAAAGGGCAGTGAGTTAGTCATTAATTCACAACAAGTGGTATCAGAGCTGTGTTTTGGCAGCTGGAGCTAGTTCTTCTCTTGGAGTGCTAGTGTGTTGAAGATGGCAAGTGACTTAGAAGCTGAGAGTGGTAGCAATTCACAGCATGTGAAGCAACCACATGTAGCAAGCATGAAGGTGGAGTTAAAGCCTTTCACAGGGAAGGAGAACTTCACACTTTGGCAACGAAGGATGAAGTCAGCTCTTACACAACAACAACTCCATGTTGTGTTGGTTGGCAAGGAGAAGAAGCCAGCAAGCATGACGGATGATGAGTGGGGAGTTCTTGACGAGTTAGCCAGAGGAGCCATCGAAAACTACTTCTCCGATGAGGTGCTCATCAACGTGATAAAGGATACGGCGAAGCAAACATGGGAGAAGCTCGAAGAGATGTTTGCAGGGAAATCGTTGTCCAACAAACTCTTCCTCAAGGAGGAGCTCCTGAATCTTAAGATGGAGGAGGGAGGAAATCTAATGGAACATCTAAGTAGTTTCAATAGATGTGTTGCTGACTTGCAAAGAATGGATGTGAATTATAGTCCGGAGGATAAGGCTCTTATGTTGTTGACATCCTTGCCTCCGTCCTATAAACACTTCCGAACCACTCTTATGTTCAGAAAGGTTACTCTTGATTTTGAGCCTGTGGTGCAAGACATCATGACACACCATAGGATGACTCAACGTTAGGGAGAAAACTCTCAAGGCGAAGGTCTAGTTGCAAAGACCGGAGAGAGAGGCCGTTCAAGAGGCGTGAAGGCAAGAGAAGCAGCAAAGGAAGGTCCAAATCCAAGGCAAAGGAAGGTTGTTTCGAGTGTGGGTCAAAGGAGCATTGGAAAAGGAATTGCCCCATATGGAAGGAGAAGAAGAACAAAGGGAAGAATACAGCAAACACAGCTGAGGATGTCACAGAAAGTGACGGTGAGCTTTTGTGTGTTGGTAGCAATGTTAAAACAAATGCATTGGCTAATTCTTCAAGGTGTTCCTCTTCCAATTGGATTTTGGATTCGGATGCTCATATCATATGTGCTCAAACAAGGAGTGGTTTGACACGTATGAGAAAGAAGATAGCAATGAAGTGATGATGGGGGATGGCTCAATGTGTAGAGTCAAAGGCACCGGGACAATCAAGGTGAAGATGCATGATGGGGCTGTTAGGACGCTTGGAATGGTGAGGCACATTCCAAAGTTGCGTAAGAATCTTATTTCCCTTGGAACTCTTGACAAGAATGGTTATTCATTCAAAGCATATGGAGGGAAACTCATAATCTCAAAAGGTTCACTTGTGATTATGAAGGGAGAGATTCAACCTAATTGTCTATATAGGTTGTGTGGTACAACAATCATAGGTGGAGCAGCTGTATCTACAAGCAAGGACTCGGACGATGAAACTCAGCTTTGGCATTTGAGGCTAGGGCATATGAGTGAGAGGGGCATGCTGGAACTACACAACAGAAAATTGTTGAAAGGTGTTCAAAGTTGCAAGCTTGAGTTCTGCAGATTTTGTACCATGGGAAAGCAATCAAAGATAGCTTTCAAGCAGTGAAACAAAGAGGAAGAAAGCACGGGTGTGCTAGATTATATTCACACGGATGTATGGGGGCCATCACCGGTTAAATCGAAGGGTGGAGCTCGCTATTTCGTGACTTTCTTGGATGATTTTTCCAGGAAGGTTTGGGTCTACTTCATGAAGGAGAAATCTGAGGTCTTCACCAAATTTAAAGAGTGGAAGGCGGAAGTAGAGAACCTAACCGGAAGAAAGATCAAGATCCTAAAGAGTGACAATGGTGGTGAATATAAGGACAGCAAGTTCCTTGAGTTTTGCAAAAGTGAAGGCATTAAGAGGCACTTTACCGTGAAGAAGACACCCCAACAAAATGGAGCTGCGGAGAGGATGAACCGAACTCTCATGGAGCGTGAGAGATGTATGAGAATTCATGCAGGGTTGCCCGAATCTTTTTGGGCAGAAACGGTTAACCACGCTGCCTATTTGGTTAACCGATCGCCTTCAAGAAATCTTGAGTTCAAATGTGCAGAGGAGGTATGGTCTAATAAGTCAATCGATTATTCGAATCTTAAGGTGTTTGGGTGCAGTGCATATGCACTTATTCCTAGTGATGAAAGATCCAAGTTGAAGCCAAAGTCTCTTGAATGTATTTTAATTGGATTTGAGAGTGGTGTGAAGGGCTACAAGCTGTGGGATCATGTGAATCACAAGAAGATACTCAGCAGAAATGTTGTGTTTGATGAGAAGACCATACCTATGAACAAAGTCAAGAATTCAGAGGCAAAGAAGGATGTTGTTGAGAAAGAAACAACCATTGAAGTTCCACTCAAGATGGTGTCAAGGAAGACTTCACGGAAACAGCCAATTGAAGACGTTCAAGAGGAGGAGGAGTCTGACATTGAAGAGGAAGAAGCTGGGCAGCATCAACAACACACTCAAGATGAAGAAGAGGCTCAAGAACAGGTGGAGCCATCATCTATAGCTAGGTCCAGGCCCAAGAGAACCATCAAACCACCTCAAAGGTTTGGATGGGAGATGGATGCAGTTCACTATGCCCTAAATGCTAGTGAAGAAGAACCAACCACGTTCCAAGAAGCTGTTGAGAACAAGGAACGGGAAAGTTGGATGGAAGCTATGATGCAAGAGATGGAATCTCTACACCAAAATTCAGTTTGGGAATTAGTTCCTAAACCCAAAGGTCGCAAGGTTATTGGCTGCAAATGGGTGTTTAGGAAGAAAGAAGAAATGCATGAGAAGGGTGCCACCTTATTTAAAGCTCGATTGGTGGCAAAAGGATTCTTGCAAAAGGAGGGAGTTGATTATGATGAAATCTTTTCTCCGGTGGTGAAACATACTTCTATACGACTACTACTCTCCATAGTAGCACAAGAGGACATGGAGGTGGAGCAAATGGATGTAAAGACTGCTTTCCTTCATGGTGAATTGGAGGAAGACATCTATATGAGCCAACCTCAAGGGTTCATTGAAGCAGGGAAGGAAAATCTGGTTTGTAGGTTGAAGAAGTCTTTATATGGGCTGAAGCAATCTCCAAGGCAGTGGAACAAATGCTTTGATTCTTACATGATGAAGATTGGGTATAGAAGATGTGAATCTGATTGTTGTGTTTACTCTCATGCATTCAAGGATGGTAACTTCATCCTTTTGCTTCTTTATGTTGATGACATGCTAATTGCATGTAAAGATATGTCAAAAATTCAGAATTTGAAGACATTGCTTGGAAGGGAGTTTGACATGAAGGATCTTGGTGCTGCACAAAAGATCCTAGGAATGGAGATAAGGAGAGACAGAAATGAAGGCAAGTTGTGGCTGTCACAAAGCAAGTACATTTCCAAGGTACTTGAAAAGTTCAATATGATGGATTGCAAGCCGGTGTCTACTCCTTTGGCGGAGCATTTTAAATTAAGTGCGAAGGAATGTCCTTCTACGGATGAGGAGAAGGAGGAAATGAGTAAAGTTCCATATGCAAGCTTAGTAGGGTGTCTCATGTATGCAATGGTTTGCACACGCCCCGACTTAGCCCAAGCCGTAAGTGTGGTGTCAAGGTATATGGCGAATCCTGGAAAGCAACATTGGACAGCAGCAAAATGGATTCTCAGGTACTTGAAGGGCACCAAAAGGTTTGGGATATTGTTTGAAAGACAACAAGGAAAGGCATGTGTGTCGGGGTATGTAGACTCTGATTATGCAGGAGATTTAGACAAGAGGAGATCCACCACAGGATATGTCTTCACTTGTGGTGGAGGACCGATTAGTTGGAAGCAGTGTTGCAATCGGTTAGTGCCTTGTCTACTACGGAAGCGGAGTATATGGCGCTAACGGAAGCTTCAAAAGAAGCGGTATGGCTGAAGAGATTGGCAAAAGAATTTGGGATAGCTCAAGACTTGGTGGTGATTCTAAGTGACAGTCAAAGTGCTATTTGCTTAGTGAAGAATCAAGTGTTCCATGGGAGGTCCAAACACATTGATGTGAGATACCACCGGATAAGGGATTGGGTGAATGATGGAGACATCACAATTGTGAAGGTTCATACGAATGAAAACGCTTCAGATTGCCTAACAAAGCCAGTCACAACAGCAAAGTTCAAGCATTGTTTGAGCTTGCTCAATCTTGTTACATGCTAAAGATTGAGGTGGAGTTCTTGGGAGTTAGTAGGATGATTCTCAAGACACTATAGATGTCCTGGAAGGCAATGATGTTCACAAGGAGTCTTAGGCTCGCCATGGTGGAGATTGTTGGAAAAAATGGCTCACCTAAGGATACAAAGAAGGATTCTGAGTCTGCCTCAAGCGACCGGTCGCTAGGCATTTGTGACCGGTCGCTAAAAGCAGATTCGAAGTCTGGAGCAAAACTGAAGAGAGCGACCGGTCGCTAGTCTTTGCGACCGGTCGCAGGAAGCACAAGCGACCGGTCGCATGACATTAGCGACCGGTCGTCCAGAGCAGATTCAAAGTCTGGAGGGAAAAACCTCTCGCGACGGTCGTCCCAGTCGTGCCTGTGATGTTTTGCTTACGTATTTTCAACTGTCTTTTCAAGGGCTATCGCTTTCCACAGTTTGCAGGTGCTTAGTGGGTCACTTCTGAGTTAAATGGACGTTGACTACCTGCTGGATAGTTGGGAGAGCACTCATAGCTAATTGGTTATCTTATTTTGAATAATCTCCACTCCATTTTCTGGTTTAATGGAGGTGGCTGAGTGGGATTGTATTACCTACCTAATCTGACCCTTAGTCTAAGTGGTGACTAAAAGGAAAGAACGTGGAGGACAATCAGATATCCTATCTATTGTCCATTGGCTTGTGTAGGTGATGGGATGAAGTAAGATAACACAAGGGAGAAAACAAGTTGAATCATGTGTAGTGGCTGGAGCAGAAAAACTAAGTTGTGAGAGACTTGGTGTTTTCAGTTTTTTGTCAAGATAGCCAAGGGGAGAGCAAGAGAGTTCTCTAAGTGTATCAAGGTGTTGAGCAAGGGTGTGAGAGAAACAGATTGTGAGGGTAGTGTTCTAAGGGGGTTTCCTTTTGTAAACCAAAGTTGTAACCTATCTTCATTAGTGAAATTTCTCAAGGTGATCACCAAAGAGGATGTAGGCAATTTGCTGAACCTCTATAAACACTTGTGTCATTTGTGCTTGGTTGATTTTTTGTGTGTGTGTGTGTGTGTAAGACTCATCCATCATTGAGTTCTTTGTCTAAAGTCCATCAACAACAAGATCTTAAAAGGGCAGTGAGTTAGTCATTAATTCACAACAATGTCCACGAAGTTCCATTCCCTCCCCAAAAACTCTACCCTCCACTGCGTCACCCAACTTCTTCCCATTTCTTTTTATATGCGGAAATGAGATTAATATTGCATGGAAATGAAAGAAGAAAACTTTCGTATTATATAGACTCAGAGTCAGAGTTGTTAGCAAATTAGAGCATGTCACGTCGTCCCTCTGGCCAACTTGCCAAGTATGTCATGTAATCTATGGCCGTGTGTTTCATGGTCGAATGAATTATGCCAATCTAGCCATGCATATGCATTCATGCCCCAATCTTTGCAGCTTGCATTAAAAAAAAATATATATATATATATAAACTACAGCAAAGGTTTTTCCTCTTTAGATTTTTCATTTTTGTAAATTCATGCAGTATTGGAAAAAATAATAATAATAATAAGTGAGGAAGGTTGAAATAAATATTTGGAATCTGAATGTCGCTTGGTATGGAACATCCCCACCCATTCTTTATTTATTATCATGTACGTTCCTTGTTCTTGACTTTATGAGTTTTTATTTATTTATTTATAAATGTTGACTTCATCCCTTGAGTAACTCATTATACCATTTGGCAACGTAGATATTTATCCGGTGATATTTTCTCTTTTCAATGTTCAAAATTACGATATTGAAATCTCTTGCCTTTATTAAACTACAAATGTTTTTGTAAGTATACGTTTTGCCGGGAGGCTTGAATGAAGAGTCTTTGTCAATTGTTTTGTTAGGGGTTTGTGGTTGAATTTAGGGCTTGTCCAATATAGATCCCTATATTTTCTATTTCCTATACATATACCCATCATTCTATAAATCTATGTGTAAAACCCAATTTCAAATTTAAATAACCAGGAAGATATAAGAGGTCGTAGTATTCCTATGTTTTTACATCGTTGCCACCAAACTTCATATTTTATTTATAATTTATTTCAAACATTTTATTAACTGTCATAATTGTAATTAACACTCTCATATCAATCACCCCATTTCTTTTGGTTGACATTCCCCTCACATACCGCCCCCTAAAATTGCAAACCAAAAAAATATCTGTAAATTACATATCCAATAATGTACCTACGAATAATATAAATATAAATATATTATTTAAATAAAATATAGGTATATTATTTACCAAATTTTTTTTTAAAAAAAAAAAACTAAGTAAGTTACTTTTTAATTGAAATTTATGTACATTTTTCATAAATTAAAAATAGGTACACAATAATTTATAGAAAATATAGGTACATTATTTACCCATAGGTAAATTATTTTACAATATACCTATAAATGTGTATGGGTACATTATTTGGAGAGGAAAAATAGGTTCATTTAAAAAAATACGTACATTGTTTTACTAGGTACATTATTAGAGGAAAAAAAAAAATAGGTACATTATTTAGAGAAAAAATAAGTTCATTTAAAAAAAAAATTCATAAAACAAACAATAAAGAGATTATCAAAATATTTTTTAACATAATTAGAATGTACACTATTATTCATAAAACTATAATAAAATAGATTACTAGTAGTATAATTCATAAAAGGAAAACAACAACAACAAAATTATTAAATAAACCAAAACGTTTTTTTTGGGGTCATAAAAAAAACAAAAACGTTACTAATACTTTCATGTTGAATTTAACATTTAATTTCAAATAAGTTTCTAAATTAATTCCTACATCCATTACAACATTTGAAAATCCTTCCAAATTCAACGTGTGCCATTAGTTACACCCCACATAACACGTTAACTTGTAAATAGGGGTAGGTTTGGAATCCGAAATTAGAATAAATCAGATTTGAAGCTAGATTAAGTAACTTGCTTACTTGGATCATAGTCATCGGGTTTTATTTGAAAAATTTGGGTATTTTAAATAAAAAAATAAAGGAAAGGGTTGTATGTGATTACAAATGAATTTTATGGGTCTAAGCTCAATTTACTATTGAATTTATTATGTTAGTCTGGCCCAAGAAACCAAACAATACTTACAAAAACAAATGGCTCCCCGCATCTTAAGGCCAAAGGTGATTTGGACTCCACTCTAGGCTATACATGATTAACGAAACATTACTATCTTCACCTACAAAAGGACGGTGCAATTTATAATTCAGAAAAAGACATTATTAATTTTGCCGAAAGCCACACATAATTTGCCACAACTTGGTAACTAAATCAAGTTCCAAGACAATGACTGACTGCAAATAGGCCAAAAATTAACCAACATTTTACTTCCCCAATCTATGTGGCAAGCTAGCTACAATATATAGTGTACTGATATTTGTTGAAGAATATAAGTTGGGAGAATATTTGTGTTGCGTGAGTGTCTTACCTTAACTCGCCTTTTTAAAAATTAACATTTTATATAATAATAAAAAACTCATTCTAACATGATATTTTATACAAAAATCATTCGAGAGTTTCAATGAGGTGAAATACGGCAGTTGGAATGAATATACTCTTGCGTTTTAGTTGGAGCTAGCTAGGGCAAAGACTTCCGTTTTCCACTTCCTTTCAAACTCATGCTTTTTGTGAATGCTCTTGTAATATTGTTAGGGGCAAAGACTACTCTTCCGTTCTTCAACATCTAACGTAATTATAAAGAAAAGAATGCGTGCAGTCATCTGCGAGCTCCACTCTCTTAGCTCTCTTTATACATGCATATATCCTCATTTACGTACGTAGAGCAAAACTTGCTACGAATTGAAGCAAAAGAAATATTTGGTATGGCAATAATGATCGATTGGGATCGTTGGTTGGTGAAGTGGCATGTTGAGTTTTTGGGGAGGCAATGGAACTTTGTGGACTTAGCCACCTTGGCTGGCCTCGTCTATTTGCATTACCTTGCTGTTCTAGCGCCGTTTTATTTCACCTGGCCGGCGTTTTGGTCTGCCGTGGCACTTTATTATATCTCCGGCATTGGTGTAACTCTATCTTTCCACCGGAACCTCTCACACAAGAGTTTCAAGCTCCCAAAATGGCTTGAATACTTCTTTGCCTATTGTGGGGTTCTCTCATTTCAGGTGTTAATTTGTTCAAATCTAACATTTCTATGGAAATCTTATTTTTGTTTTTTTAATTCATGGTCTTAGCAAACAAATATGTTTTTTGGTTTGCAGAGAAGCCCGCTTGAATGGGTGAGCATACATAGAGCCCACCACCAGTATACTGATACGTGGAATGATCCCCACAGTCCAATAAGGGGACTATGGTTCAGTCACGTTGGTTGGGCCCTTGATTATCGTACTCGTTTTGGAAGTGTATAAAACCCTCTCTCTCTCTCTCTCTCTCTCTCTCTAATCTATTATATATAAATCTCTCTCTCAAACATTTAAAATTTTGCAGTATGAGGCAAGATTAAAGAACGTTGCAGATTTAAAAAGCCAAGCATACTATAGATTTCTTCATTATACGTACCCTCTTCACTCAGTTGCTCTTGGAGTTTTATTGTACACTAAAGGAGGCATGCCCTTTTTGGTTTGGGGAATGGTAAACTTAATTTGCAAGTGTTAATCTTTTTTCTTTTTTTTTTTTTTTTTTTTTTTTGCATTTATTTAATTGGCCTTTTTTATATTTTAAAAAAATTGTAGGGTGTGAGGACAGTACTTTTTCTCCATGCTGTTTTCGGAATAAATTCGATTTGCCACACCTGGGGACAACAAGTATGGGATACTGGTGATTTGTCGAAAAACAACTGGTATTTAGCTTCTCCAATATTATTCGCATGAATGAAATTAAAATATATATATAGATATATAAATTTAATTTACATGGATAATAGTTGTTGCAATTCATGAACTTTTAACAACTGTTTAATTAGGTTAATTGGATTGATGGCACACGGAGAGGGTTGGCACAATAACCACCATGCTTTTGAGTACTCAGCTCAACACGGTTTTGAATGGTGGCAAATTGATATTACTTGGTATCTGATCAGATTTCTTCAAGCAGTTGGTTTGGCAACTGATGTCAAACTTCCAACTGAGACTCAGAAAAAACGAAGAGCTTTATGCAATAAGATCAATAAGGAGAGCTTGAAACAAAAGTAGAAAAATTAATTAATACAGAAAAAAGTATGTAAAAAAGAAAAGGTTGGGATTCTGTTTTACTGCTAGCTCATTGTTAGAGAATAAAATGTGAAGGTGTATATATATAATGTATTACATCTCAAATTACTGCTAGCTCGTTGTTGAAGAATGTACGTCCCATATCAGAAATTTATAAAGTAAAAGTACAATGTATAATCAAATCATATTTACACTAAACAGCCTAAGCCACCATAAAAATAGCTTCTTAGAGCAGTTTCAACGGTGGATTGCAGCCCGGGTAGGACAGGGCCCAAGCCTAGGAAGAACTTCCAGCGGGCCAAGCTTGTCATGGCAAACTGTGGGACCCACGAAACCGGGCCAGCCCACAGGCCAAACTAGCTTGACCTCTAAAGAGAATCATGATGCAGATCATGATTCCACACAATCAGCCCATTCCATGAAATCAGCCGATCCCACTAAATTAGCATTGACAGACTCCCCATCACAAGATCAGCTTCATCCCAACTAGGAATTAGTTTACAATTGATTCTGCAATATATAAGATTGATTATACTTACCTTATATTACTTGCCTTCTGGAAATAGACTTGAGAAAGTCTAACCCGTGTACAATATATATACAGCGCTGATAATACAAGAAAGACTATTCTGGTCTGTGCAATTATTCTTCACCTCTGTTTCTCATCTCACTTCCTCTTCAGTTTATTTCTCTTATATGGTTTCAGAGCTCTTCGGAGCTAACCCTCAAAATATCGATCCTACCCAATGGCCAACACACCTAAATCTGGAGAATCAAGCAATATTGATATGTCAAAACTTATTTCTGAAATGTCAAAACTTTCCTCACCTCCATTCTCATCCCATTCTTTGCCCACCTCTTTCAATATCTCATCGTTGTTCCCAGTTCCTATGGATCGCACCAACTACTTGAGTTGGAAATCCCAATTTGAAGATGTATTGGAGATGCACGGTCTTGCAGCAGGTCATCAAGAACAACACAGACCCACCCAAAGTGCAAGAAGATGGATCTGTGCACCCAGAGTTAGCCAAGGATAAACTGGTCCTGAGTTGGATCAAAGCGACTTCCTCCTCTTCCATCAAGACACTTCTCATCCCTTGTACCACTGCTCATCAAGCTTGGACCATGCTGGCCAAGCGCCTTTCACCTCTTGCTAGTACCCGTGTACGGATTCTTGAGACCAAATTCGCACCCTCAGAAAGGACAACAACACCACAGTGACTGATTATCTCAATTATGCCAAATCACTCTTCGATTCCCTCACACAAGCTGGTGCAACAATGGATGATGATGAACTCATTAGTTATGTTCTGGATGGTCTTGGTCTTGAATACAAAGAGTTAGCCACAACACTTCACCTGCATCCAGATATTGATTTCGATCGATTCTATGATCTAACCTTAAGAGAAGAACATTTACAGAAACGAATGTCTCTCACCGCCGCTTCGGGGGTTGCTATGGCTGCTGATCGGAGGTCCACTGAGCGCAACTCCAGTCCACACTCCACTGGTCACAACCAAACTCATTCCTATGGTTCTGGAGAGGACGTGGGCGCGGCAGAAACTGGAATCAAGGACATAGTGGGCGTGGATTCAGGAGAGCAAATCCTTGGGAATCAACCCAAGGGAGTTGGGTTCCAGGTTCGCCGTACTCAGTCTCACGACCAGCAGCATACATTCGTTGCTCCTTCTCACGCAACTCTTACCTGATGGACGCCATCCACTTCTTCCAACGCCACAGGGTAATTCCCCAAATACCCAGCGGGCTGATGTCATATGTTTTAGATGTGATAAGCCAGGCCACATAACCCGTTTCTGCCCAGGCCGTAGGCCTCATGCATACATGGCAGAAAATACCTCAAATCCATCTCAATCTACTCATGATGTGGCGAATCTCAATTGGTGCTTTGATTCTGGTGCTACCCACCACATGACAGCGGACCCAACTTCTCTACCACATGCCCAACCTTACACAGGTACTGATACAATTGTTGTTGGAAATGGGAATCAGTTAGCAATCACACATATTGGCCATACACAATTAACTGGGTCGCATAAATCCTTAGCACTTAATGAAGTATTGTGTGTGCCTGCAATCCGAAAAAATTTGATATCTATTCGACGTGTCTGCGTGATAATGACTGTTTTTATAGTTGGATGCTAATGGCTTTTGTGTCAAGGACAACAAAACGGGACGGTACTCCTTACCTGGCAGGAGTTCTGATGGCCTTTATCATATTCAGACAGCCCTAGATATTGCTCGTAAGATTGCATTCTATGGTGAGCGCACAACACAGGACGTGTGGCATGCACGACTTGGACATCCATCTCATTCAGTTTTTTCTACACTATTGAATAAGTACCATTTACCCCTTGATGGTACACTTATATCAAATAAACATTGCCATATTTGTCCATTGGGAAAATCATGTCAATTGCCTTTTGAATACAGAAAGTTTCATGCTCAATCTCCATTAGCACTTTTACACCTTGACTTATGGGGCCCTACACAGTTTCCTCAAATTTTGGATATCGTTATTATTTGTCTATTGTTGATGATAACACTCGGTTCACTTGGTTATATCCTTTGGCTAAGAAATCAGATGTTCTTACAACATTTATTCCCTTAAAAAAAATGGCGGAAAATCGGTTTAGCTCCAAAATCCAACAGTTCCAGATTGATGGTGGCGGTGAATTTACCAACAGATTATTCTTGAAATTTTTAAGTGATCATGGCATCTCGCATCAGATCTCCTGTCCATACACTCCCCAACAAAATGGGGGTGGTGGAAAGGAAACATCGCCACATTGTTGCAATGGGCCTCTGCTTGCTAGCCCAATCCCGTTTGCCCTCTAGCTTTTGGGTTGAAGCCTTCTCAACTGCGGTTTTTCTGATCAATCGCTTACCAACTCCTCAGCTTGCCAACTTATCTCCTTATGAGAAATTACTTCATCGCACACCGGATTATAAATTTCTCAAAAGTTTTGGGTGTGCCTGCTTTCCTCACATGGTGCCATACAACAAACATAAGCTATCCTTTAAATCTATTCCATGCGTATTTATTGGCTATGATGATCACTATAAAGGTTACCGTTGTCTTGATCCCTTTTTCAGGTCGCATATATATATCTCGGAACGTGACTTTTGATGAGACTAGTTTTCCCTACAAGCAGCCCCAGAATACATCTCCATTGCACTCCAGTGGACTTCATTCTCTTTCTCCTGCCACTCAGCACACACCTATAACCCAATCTGATCTAGGCCCCAGCACCTACTCCCCCCAAATTCAAATTCCAAATTCCCCACCAAACAATACTCCCAAGAGCCCATCACCGTCCACTACCTCATTTGGCCCACCTAGCTCTTTTTCACACAATACAACAACCCAAGTGATTTCCTTTCCATCTGACCCACACACCCCTTTACATGCGATTTCTTCCTCATCGCCATCACCAAAATCCACAAACCTTACATCACCAAACTCCACAAACCCATCATCGTCCACTACCTCATCGCACATGCCTTTTACGAACCCACCCTCTGAATCAACTCCTCCTCATTCCCCTATTGACCCATCTATCTTTCCCAATTCTTCAGATACACCAAATCCTCCACAAAAATTCAAGTCTCTCCACTCCATCATTCCATTCGGTCCTGAAACCAAACCACTCTACTCTAAGACCAGCCCTCATCCCTTACCTCATGCTCTCCTTGCCGAGTGTTCTGACCCCATGTCCATTGAACCAACAAGTTTCACCCAGGCTTCCCAATCCCTCCACTGGCAAGCTGCAATGAAGGATGAATATGATGCCCTCATGAGAAATCAGACATGGTCCTTAGTTCCTGCGACCTCACGTATGAATATTATGGGATGCAAGTGGGTCTTCAAAGTTAAACGGAAAGCAGATGGCTCGATTGACCGATACAAGGCTCGCCTTGTTGCCAAAGGATTCAATCAAAAAGAAGGCTTTGATTATGAAGAAACATTTAGTCCGGTAGTCAAACCAGCCACTATTCGCACAATTTTATCTATTGCTGTTTCTTATAATTGGTCACTTCAGCAACTTGATGTTCGCAATGCTTTCTTGAATGGGTACTTGCAAGAAGAGGTGTACATGAAACAACCCCCTGGCTTTCATGATTCCTCTCGACCTCAATATGTTTGTCGCCTTCATAAGGCTCTATATGGCCTCAAACAAGCACCACGTGCTTGGTTCCAACGCCTTAGCACTTTTCTTCTTGCTCAGTGGTTTGTTCACAGCCAATCTGATGCTTCGTTATTTATTCGCCGCTCTGCTTCTTGCACGATATATGTTCTCGTGTATGTGGACGATATAATTGTTACCTGGGTCTGAACCCCCAGAGTGTTCATCAGTTTATTGATACATTATGTTCCACTTTTGACAGTCGAAGAATGGGTGAGCTCAATTTTTTCCTAGGCATGGAAATTAATCGTTTTTCTGACAATTTGTTTCTCTCTAGACACGATATGCGGTTGATTTATTGAAACGGTTTCATATGACTGAGTGCAAATCATGTCCTACACCATTGCCCTCCGACACTCGGTTGTCTTGTATGGATGGTGATCCCTTGCCTGACCCGTCCACCTATCGAAGTATGGTGGGTGGCCTACAGTATCTTACCTTGTCACGGCCTGATATTTCTTTTGCTGTCAACCAGGTGTGTCAGTTTATGCACAACCCTCGCACTTCCCACCTTCAAGTGGTCAAGCGCATTTTCCGGTATATTAAGGGCACGGTTGAGCAAGGACTCATCTTTCACAAGTCTAATGATTTCACTTTACGAGCTTCTCCGATGCTGATTGGGCTGGTTCAGTTGATGATCGACGTTCTACCACTGATGCTTGTATCTTTCTCGGTCCTAATCTTCTCACATGGACTGCCAAGAAACAGTCTCCTGTTTCTCGCTCTAGCACTTGAAGCCGAATATCGAGCTCTTGCCAATACTGCCGCTGAAATCCAATGGTTTGGTTACTTGTTTCGTGAACTTGGCATTCCCCTTCGTTCTGCACCATGCATATATGTTGATAATATTTCCGCAATCTATATGGCTGCCAATCCTATTTTCCATGCTCGCACTCGACACATCGAGATTGACTATCACTTTGTCCGTGAACTCGTTGCTCAAAAAGCGCTTCATACTCTATATGTTCCCTCATCTCATCAACTTGCTGACATATTCACTAAAGGTCTTAATCGTGATCGGTTTTCTCTTCTTAAGTCCAAGCTTAATCTTCGCGTTGCTCCGTTGCGCTTGAGGGGGGGTAAAGAGAATCATGATGCAGATCATGATTCCACACAATCAGCCCATTCCATGAAATCAGCCGATCCCACTAAATTAGCATTGACAGACTCCCCATCACAAGATCAGCTTCATCCCAACTAGGAATTAGTTTACAATTGATTCTGCAATATATAAGATTGATTATACTTACCTTATATTACTTGCCTTCTGTAAATAGACTTGAGAAAGTCTAACCCGTGTACAATATATATACAGCTGATAATACAAGAAAGAGACTATTCCTGGTCTGTGCAATTATTCTTCACCTCTGTTTCTCATCTCACTTCCTCTTCAGTTTATTTCTCTTATAACCTCTAGTCTAGGTTTGCTAACGTCGGCGATGACATCAACAACCAAAAAAAAAAATCTAAAAAAATCCTAAAAATTTCAGATTTAAAAAAAAAATATAATACTTGGTCATATTCTTCGCTTCCCACACCAAAACTCTATACAAATTCATCTCCTTATATCTCATGTGAATAGTGGTTATCATGGCAATGGGTGGAAACACCACAACTTTTGCAATGGCTGCCACTATTCATGTGAATAGTAACAACCATTGCCTTACCTTGCCCTTTGCCATGAAGTACTCTTATAACTAATGATAGATGATACCAGATTGACAACTTTTGACTTTTTGATCACTTGAAGAAGAAAAACCAGAGGTTTAGACTTAGTTGGGCGTTGGTTTAAAGGGTTTGATCGAATATAATGTCTGGGTACTCGGGCGGCCACCTACACATGCATAATGCAATGATTCATTATTTTTCTCACTCATTGGCTCACTTGAAATTTGAACGGTTTTCCTGTTCTTTTTGTTTAATTGTGTTTTTTTCTTTCTCATACAAGTTATATAAGAGAATAGGAAAATTAAACATAAGACATAACGCGGATCATATCCATTAGCACTTGTTATTTTTATCTTATCAAACTTTTGTCAAATTTGGCCTACAATAGTGGATGATTTTGTTGGGAGTTTTGATCAAACCATTTGTCAAAGGCATTAACGGCCTTAGTTGATTTAGATTTTAAATTGTTCTTGTGGGAACTGGGAACTCGGAAATCTGGGAAGTCAGTTATTTTGGTGCCTCTTGTGGCTGTGAAAGAAGGGCAGGCATTAATTAATTAGTTGCCTTCGGTTCTTGTTTTCCTTCTCCTGTGGGGCCAACTTTGCTGTGTTTTCCCTCGGGCCTCATGGCTTGCTTTCAACCCCTAGCAGTTGAGTGTCCTTTTCATTCAGCAAGCAAGCAATTTGCTATGACTGAGTTATAGGGCCCAAACTAGGGATGGCTGAGCCGGGATATCATATCCCACGAGACTTCCCTCACCCCTTTGCATATCAAATTAAAAGGAAAAAAAAATACTAGTACGTTCTTACATATGTAGCCCATTAAGATCTTGTGTCCCATCTCCCCTATTAATTTATTACTTTCTTTTATTGATATAAGCGATATTAGAATAGGGGAAATCGAACCTATAGTAGTAAGTGTATGAATATAATTACCTTTAACAAATTAAGCTACAAAGCTACTTGCAATATCTCACTTTTCTAGCGTTCAAAGAGAAATGCGCATGATATAGAAAGAAAGAAAAGAAGATTTGATAAAGGTACTAAACCAACGCCCAACTAATGAACACATAATTTGATGCTCTTAGCATTATTGTTCTGAATTAAAAAAGATATCGAGAAAGAAATTGCATGGCCCACCCAACTTCAGATCAGACTATGAGCACCGTTTAGTCTATATAATACGCAAGCACCTTCATTCATTCCCATCCCATGCAATCTCGTCATAACAACCGTATTGGAACCAAAAGTTGCTACTCATCACAAAGAAGAAGCAACAGAATCAGCATCGGTTGTGTCTCCAAATGGGAGATTGGGTGACGCAGTGGAGGGTGGAGTTTTTGGGGAGGGAGTGGAACTTGGTGGACATAGGCTCAGTGGTTGTGGTTTTGGGTCTGCATTGCCTTACACTTTTGGCTCCATTTCATTTCAACTGGCCTGCATTTTGGGCGGCTGTGGCTCTCTACTTTGTCACAGGTGTTAGTGTGAATCTGTCTTACCATAGGCAGCTTTCTCACCGGAGTTTTAAGCTTCCCAAATGGCTTGAATACTTGTTTGCCTATTGTGCTGTTCTATCATTTCAGGTGTGTATTTATCTTTGTAATTTTAGTAGAACAAAACTTTCTTTTTATATATATAGACTCATTCTTCATGTTGAATCTGTTTGCAGAGAAGTCCACTTGAATGGGTGAGCATACACCGTTCTCACCACCAATTCACAGACACATTAAAAGACCCTCATAGTCCCGTTCGGGGATTTTGGTATAGTCACATGGGTTGGATCTTCGATTATCGTTCTCGATTTGGAAGTGTATTAAATTCTTTATCTCTCACTAGTTGTACACAATATTAATGTTCTTAATCATGTTGTTAAAATGATCAAAACACACAGTTGTATACAGCCGGTTAACCCAACATGGAAAATTTGCAGTATGAAGCACGACTAAAGAACGTTGGAGATTTGAAAAGGGAACCGTTCTATAGATTTCTTCACTACACGTACCCCCTTCATGCAATTGGTTTCGGTGTTGTGCTGTATGCTGTGGGAGGACTACCCTTTTTGGTTTGGGGACTGGTAAAATAATGGTTCCTGTAAATAATGCGTTTCTTCAAGGTACTAATTTATCAAAAGGCTTACGCTTTTGATGTTTGTAGGGTGTGAGGTCGGTAGTTTTTCTCCACGCTACATTTGGGATCAATTCAATTTGCCACACATGGGGACAAGTGGTGTGGGATACTGGTGATTTGTCCAGAAACAACTGGTATATATGTATAGTAGCTTCTGTATTAATTTAGATATGATGTTCTCTTAGTCAATATAATGAATGAATTTGAATGCGTTTTAGGTTAATTGGATTGATGGCACATGGTGAAGGTTGGCACAATAATCACCATGCTTTTGAACAATCAGCTCGGCACGGCCTGGAATGGTGGCAAGTTGATGTTACTTGGTATGTCATCAGATTTCTTGAAGCTATTGGTTTGGCAACAGACGTAAAGCTCCCTACTGAGACTCAGATGAAACGAAGAGCTTTAACCGTCAACAACAAAATCAGTGAGGAAAAGGCTGAGGCAAAAGTGATCAACAATGGAAAGCTCGAATAAATAACTATATATAATGGAAACATAAATTTAGTAAGCTATGAACATTTGAAGTGATGAAAGATAAATTTATATTCTTAGTAAGTTTGTACGTAAGATAAATTTAGTCCACTCTAGTTTGAAATACTGGATCTGCTCCTGCTTCACTTCCCATTGAGATTGAGGTAGTGATTGAGTTGTAGCAGAAAATGGAGAGATGGTTGTGTCTAAATATGCTAGTTTTATTTTTTTAATTTCCTTTCCTTTTGGCTACGATATTCGTATAGTTTATTTCTAGTACTACGTGATACATACAACGGGTTACAATGAGGGAGTTCAATTCAACAATTCAATAATAACTCTGTATTGAATCAGACGGCTAATAAGGACGACGTCACTACAACCGCCTCGTGCCATCAAAAAAATAAGACCTCACTTAAGGGTTATATATAAGGCCCTCACTATAGAGTTCTTGATCAAACCACCTCCTCAAGAAGTATGTCTGGCCATCATGAAGAACACAAGCACATACCCACCAAAACAAGGTCATATGGACTCAAGACACTTGGTCTTCTTCATGGCGGTCCAGTAAGCCCAGTCAATGCGCTCAGCCAAAAGCCCCAACACATTGATATCAGAAGAAGTGAGACCGCATGAGTCGTTCAAACTGCCAAAATAAATAATAAGTGTAATCTTAAACCGGGAAATTAAACGAATCCGAGCGATTTACATAGAATGTAATCTTAAACCGAGCTGAACTAAATAATAATTAGTTTGGTCTGTTTTGTTTTGGTTTGACATATATAATTCAACCCTAAGTAACGCAGGAAGAGAGAAAAAAGAGAATACAATGTACCGCAGTGGGTAGTGGCTAGTGGCTAGTGGGGGATGAGACGTGAAAATAGAGTGGGGTGGTCCCTACATCACATGGGAGAACCAGAAGCTGCAATAAAAATTGGGACACCTTTTGGGTAGTCGTGAAAGTCCATCGTCGATTGTACCGGCTTTTCAGTAACATGCGTCGTACAAATTTGTTGTCACTTGTCTCATAGCCAGCTACACTACACACACACCTATATATATTATTACTACTATTTTACTCTTAATTTATTTTTACTTCTAATGTTTAGGGTTGATGATGGGCCCCTTGCACTAAAATACTATGCCACTGATTTGAGTACTGCGCCGCCATTCACATTGCCCCCGCTAATCTAATCTAATCTAATCTAATCTGATTTAAGCTAGGCACGTTCATGCTTAATTGTTATTATTTAGTAAAACCGCGTGAAGGTGACGGGAACGGCACACTCGAAAATGTGCAAGGGTTTCTGAGAGTTGAGTTTGTGGCATTCCCTTCACTTATCCAACCAAAAATGTCGAATAAAACTCTCCTACAAGACACTATACAGCTATACGTATGTATATATCCATGGATGATGGATGACCCTCTCTTGGCAGCCATCTGTATCCCAATTGTTTTTCACGTGCCCAGTTCCAGACTGAGAGTCTCCATCATCTTGTTTTGTCACCGTGCAAACAGTCATTGTCCCCTTCTCCTCCACACAACTCGAACTCATCAAATTATCTAAATACAACTTATTTTTATATAATAATTTTAAGATAAAACAGAGATTGATAATTAAGTATATATAAAGTTATGAACATAACAGTCAAAGTTAAATAGTCTAAAACGCAAAGTAGCATACTAAACTACCCCACAATACATACAAAACGAAACCACCACAAAGAATTTCATTTTAAACCCTACTACTTCAGCAATAGGCTAAAACCCCTTTGCCCCCAAAATTGCTAAATAAAACCCTCCTGCCTGCCTGCCTGCCTGCCTGCCTGCCTGCCTGCCTTCTTCAGTATGCAGGGGGCAGCTCACATTTCCCATACTCTGCAACCAAAAACATGAAGGCAACATCATCATATTTTACCTCAAAAAGCATTATCAATATAAAGCAAAATCAATGCTCTTTTCTCCAATCTACCCTCGATAACACCAATGTGTAAACAGTAAAAGACGAACACAACCCCCAATAAATCATGATCACGTGATGTCATTTGACCACGCGTGCACCATTTTCCCAACATCTCGTGGACCAAGAGTCAAGTTTTCACACGGCAGCGCATTTTAGTATCATATCCATATTATTTC
The DNA here is from genome assembly GCA_018703695.1 of Prunus fruticosa. NCBI lineage: Eukaryota > Viridiplantae > Streptophyta > Magnoliopsida > Rosales > Rosaceae > Prunus > Prunus fruticosa. Next base: position 30,547,557 of record CM031919.1, read on the forward strand.
ACTAACATGCACCAGTGCGTAATGAAAAACGACTGTAAAGTACTTACTGGGTGGTTGAGAGACCACGTAGGCCGCCCCGCCAAAATAACACGTGCCGACCCCACGCGCCTTCTTTTGGTAGTAACTGTTGAAAGCGTACGATGCGTGGGCCTCCAGTGTGTTAGGATCGTAACACGCGGAGCCTGGCTGGATCTGATGGCAGTCTACCCCGCCCTCGCCGCAAGCGTAGTCTAGAGCCGCCTGCAGCTTCGCCTTCCCCGCCTCACCATTCGCCACGCACCACGTGTTCCCGGTCAAACTCTTCGACACGTCACCCCCCCGTTGACCGGTGCGGTCACGTGTTGGTTTCCAGCGACAGGTGACCGGTGGTCGTGGTAGTTCTTCAACCCTTCCACGGTAAACGGTATGTCGTAAACCTTGCGTTCGTTGGGGAAGAAGAGGCCGTAGTTTCTCTCCGATGTGGGCCCGTTTTTCCTGTCCTCGTTAAACAGAGCGAAGAGATAGACGGTCAAATCTGCCTTTGGCCTCAGGGGGGTCCCACCGCCCGTTAAGATCCGGCGGACGAGGTTGCCGTTGTAAGCAGCTGCGTTCTCCAAGCTAGCACCTACCTCGTTCTCATCGCCCTTGGAAGGCCAGCCGGTTTCGGATACGACCATGTTAATGTCGTCGTATTTTAAAGCCGACATGGCAGCAAAAACGGCGTCGATCTGAGCGTCGAAGAGGCTGAGGTATCGGAGACCGTTACCGGCGTCAACTACACCAGGGTTTTCACGGAAGAGAGCATAGTCTAGTGAGATGACGTCGGCATTTGACTCGTAAGCGAAATAAGGGTAGGCGTTGACCATGAGGTAGGACCCGGTTTGACGGAGGAACTCGAGCATGGGCTTGAAAACGGTTTCGACGAGTTCGGGTCGGAACGACCCGGCGGAAGCAGGGTAGGAGTTTTGAAGGGCGCTCAGGGCAATGGGGGAGGAGACTTTGATGGCGGAGGGAAGGTCGAAGTGGATGAGAGCTGTGTGGATGTTTTTCATGGCGGGGATGAGGAACTTGGTAGTGTTGTGGGTGTCGACGAAGACCTCGTTGCCGACGGCAATGGCTTCGATTTGAGTGTTGGGGTGGTAAGCGACGACGTTTCGCTGGACCCAGTTGGTGGCGAAGGACTGGGACTTGGCGACGGAGGAGAGGAGCTCGTTAGGGACGTCAACGGTGACCTTGACGTTGGATCCGGCGAGAGCTCGGAGCACGGCCGGGTCGGAGTCGAAGACCTTGACCCGCTCCAAGCCCTGGGACTTAAGAAGCTGCACCACCTTATACGCCGATGGAAGATTGTCGGCGATTCTGCCGTAGTTCACTCCTACAGAAGCTGCATCTGCAAAATGTAGCACAAAACGACAAAACATTAATAAATGAAAAACCCAAGCACCATTTCAAGATACAGAGAGTTTAATTTGTTCAGCATTTTAGTTACCTGCGTGAGATGATAAGACGGAGAGGAGGAGAGATAGAGTGAGGAGGTGGCGGTCCATGCTCTGGTTTTTGGAGAAACAGAGCATTGCAGAGAGCTGCTTCTTCTTCTTTGTTGTTTTAGGTTTGTTTGCAGCTAATGATGGGAGAGTTGAGCGAGTGTGGGGAGTGAGGCAGAGGAAGAGGAGACGGATGGTGCTTTTATTATGGGGTTAGAGGAATAACGTGGGGATCGAGATGGCGGGACCCACGTGCGTGACAGGGACAGGAAAAAAGACTCCCAACGGACCAGTCGACTATCTTCTTCTTTTCTCCACTAGGCCTTGTGGGTCTTACGTGGGCCCGGCCTCACGTTCCCCCACAAAATCGACCGTTTTATTTTACGATTCACTTCACCTATATAACATAAACATAGATTAATAATAACACTGCTACGCTCCTAGGGTTCATCAAATTTGTGGTTTTATTATTGGATTTTATTATTTATTTTTATTTTTATGGGTATTTGGGTCCATGAATATTCATTTTCTACTGTTGAGTGTTTGGCTTGGATTGCTTCCACCTGTCCAATCAAATGAGCTGGAAGAATGCAACGGATCTAATTAATTGTACAGTGATATTTGTACATAGGATGCTATGGGCTCCATTTGACTTCGGAGGTTTGGGGAATAATCATGAATTTAATTACACCATCATATTATATATATAAATAAAATAAATATCTGAAGTTTTGTTATTATTATTAATCATTTAACTGGTTTTCGAACGTTGGCTGCTACTATAAGAGCACCTCCACCTATGTAGGCTAAGGCAAGGCGGAAGCTGTTGTCACCATTTATGTGAATAGTGCCAGCCTTGCCTTAGTTGGTTCACCCTTGAAAGGCTAGGACAAGGGCAAATACTATTCACATGAGATATGAATAGATGAATTTATATAGAGTTTTTGGTGTGGGAAGTAAAGAATATGTCTAGGTATTTATTAAAAAAAATTCTGGAATTTTTGGTATTTTTTTTCCTTTTTTTTCCATTTTTTTTTGCTGCTGACGTCATTATGACGTCAGCATCACATCATCCTGCCCAGGCAGCAGCCCAGGCAAGATCTGCCCGTGGGCTTGCCCAGTTTGCTGGGACCCATTATTTGCCCGGGCCAATTTTCTTCCGCTGGAGCATCTTTGGGCTGCCTTGGGGGGCCTTTTGCCCAGTCTTGTGCCAAGGCTGGAGATGCTCTAAGCAATGGAAGCGCTTAGTCTTAACGGGAATCGACCGAAAAGTCTTCACAGGAAAGTCAAGTAACAATTGGAGACAATCAAATGAAAAATTGTGCTCATCACTCTTCCAAGCACTTGACAAGTGTATTCGGAAATAATCATAGAAAAGTCAAGTAAATAAGCCAACAATTGGAGATAATGATGTCCAAAATAATGCGTGTTTATTGACTAATGGCATCATGAAAAATGTTTTTGAAGAGAAACCACTCAATTTTAGGCATTTATTATGTCAAGTTTAGGACATTTGAGATTAGCAAATAAGCAAACGTTGAATTCAAAACTTTCCTAAAAAGTCTAGATCCTCATGAGTATATTGATGAATGGAACACGGATGTTTTTTTTTTTTTGTGTGGAGATGTACAATGAACGGATCTCCTCCCCTTGTGGTCATTTGAGATAAGGGGATGTTTTAGACTGTTTGTTTGAAGCACATTGTGACTATGTTTCCTTTTTATAAAATATATATATATATTTATAACAACGATATTGGGGATTTACTCGAGCAACCAAACCCCTTGTGAAGTGGTTTCTTGGGAAAGTACTGCCTAGAAAAGCACATAGATAGAAAAGTGCTAACATAACACCACAAAAGTATCATCCATTAGGTCATAACACCACTACTACACCCAAAAAGCCAACTTATGCATATCTATAGAGAAGTTGCTTTCCCTCCCCTTGGCTACATCCAAAAGCTTTTTTTGATCTTGTCCATGAGAGAGACATCACATGCATGTTAGCACATCTAACAAATTGTCATCAATCAATAAATAAAGCAAAAAAAAACAAATAGCCTAACATGAGAAGAACTTTTCCTTTGTTTGTTTCTCAAAGCATTGATGAAAGAATATAACACTAAGACTAGACAAAATGTTGTTGTAATTTACCTGACCTTGACCCAAAAGCTTATCTTTGGGCCTAGAGGGATCTTGAAGGCCCTATTTATGTAATGGGCTGATTCCAATTTGCCAACTTTGTTGAGTGGGTTTTTTTTTTGGGAAGAAACTTTCAGTGGGTTATATGACTTTTTACACTTTAGCCCAGACCCATGATTTTACGAATGAGACTGTGACACGTGCTCAAGCTCTAATTGCACTGTGGCACTCAAAAGGCCGTCGGTGTTAGCGCCGTGGTGGTACAACCAAGAAAATAAAAACCAATAGGAGAGAGAGAAGAGAACCCTAATTTCATTCGTCTTACAAAGACTGTCGAGAGACCGAGAGAGACAGAGACTCAGAGTCAGAAGACGAAGATGTCGACTCCGCAGCAAGAAGAGGACAAGAAGCCCAACGATCAAGCTGCCCACATCAACCTCAAAGTGAAGGGCCAGGTCCTTATTTCTTATCCCGAACTTCACCCATCTGTGTTCTTTGGTTGTTTTTTCTTTTTAAATTTTTAAATTTTTAAATTTTAAGTTTCTTGTGGTGATTGAAATTTTGGCCTCTCATGGGTTCTTAAAGTTTTGATTTTTAAGAATTATTTGAAGTTAATATGTTTCATGTTCTTTTGGCCATTTAGGGGTTTTTTGCAAAATGCCTGCTTATGTTTTTCTTTCCTCTTTTATTCATAAAGGCTATCAGTTTAATTTTAATATGATTCAGATTGTATGATTTCTGAGAAAGCTGACCGCGGGAAAGAAAATGCATAAGAGGGTTGTTGTTTTTCAATTCCCACAGCCTAGTTTTTGTTTGGCTTAAGGTATTTAGATTGATATCATGATTAGGCTGTGTTTGGTTGCTGTTTTATGCTTATATACGTGGTCTATAATCTCTTCTTGTAATTCCGCCTGTATTTCATTGACCCTTTTATTATTTTGTAATACTATTGTGTTTATTCTTCCCCATTATGAGGATTTTGCTTCCTAAGTAATTGAATTGTGCTTGCAGTATGCTTGTCATTGTTCTATATTGTCTTTTGTCATGATAATAAGATAGTGGGTGATTTGTTTGGTGAGTTGCATTTAGGTCCATTTATTTATGTCTCCATCCCATAACTTTACTGTCTTGTGTTCATTTAATTCCATTTTTGCAATAGAGTTTGAGATTTTCTTCTCGGTGATTCCAAAAGTAGTGAATCATAATCTACGAATTTGTTTGTGAGTGTTATGCTCTCAAGATAGAGATTATTGTCATGAAAACTTTGGTGAGCAGATGAATGATGATTTTGTATTTCATTTGCAGGATGGGAATGAAGTGTTTTTCAGGATCAAAAGAAGCACTCAACTGAAGAAGCTTATGAACGCATATTGCGATCGCCAGTCTGTGGAGCTGAATTCAATTGCCTTCTTGTTTGATGGTCGCCGTCTACGAGCAGAGCAGACGCCTGATGAGGTCCATCTCTCTTCTATCACATTTACATAATTTACATGTGTCTCCTCATACGCACACACGCGTTCACTTGGAACAACATGTGTACACAGTTACTCATGTTTTCTGTAGGATGATGAATTGTTTGTATTGTTTCCTTGTTTCAGCTGGAAATGGAGGATGGTGATGAGATTGATGCAATGCTTCATCAAACTGGAGGAGCCGTACAGATTTGATACTATTTGTTATTATGATGAAGACCACTGTGTTCTATGGATCTAGAGTATCAAGCATTAGATTTTTAGTTTTGTACAAGACCTTTTGTAGTAGTATTTTGATTAAGTAAATTGATGTGGAACTTGGCATCTGAGTATGATTTTCCTTTCAATTTCGTAGTCTTGTGTAGCAAGGCTGTATTTTAATCCCATTAGAATTTGATATATAATTTCTGCTCATATAGTGTTTCCATTGTCATCCCTTTTGCTCTCCTATTTTTTCATTCATCGTAAAAATTTTGACTGCTTAAACGATTTTCAGAATTTAATGAAATCTTTTGTTACCATCAATGGATTGCAATTGTTTAACATATGCATACGAATTGATAGATTAGATATGGACCTGAATCTAATCAGATTAATAAAAAAAGAATGATGTTTTCAATTTTATAGCCCAATTATGATGCAAATCAGATTCAGAACTAATCACTTACAAACTTTTTGGAAAAAAACAAAAAAGGTAGAAGAAAGTTCCTTATGATACATTATGTACAAATGTAAAAATTTTCTGCCCCAACAATTAACAAGTGGAAACAAAGACTGAAAAAAATGAAAGAAAAAAAAACAAGCTCTTCCTGTGGTATTAACATGTCGCCGTAGCTACGTCTCTTACATATTCTTCTTTGGCCAAATGCATCTCTTACATTGTCCAAGTCAAGGTTGTGTTTTTACACAGTGTCGCCGGCACTTCTCAAACAAAGTACTCTCTTGACTGTGGTCCTCCAAAAACTATCCAAACCCTACTCAAGGTTGATTTTCCTTCTTAATTTTGACTGCAAAGCCAAAAACAAAATATAATAGGTTTATGTTTAGGAGCATGCAGACTCAGGAATAAGAAAAGAAAAAGTGAAAACACATGTGTTAACTTATGTTAATAGCAACTATGAAACACATATTGTGTGTGCAAAATGACTGTACATGTGCCTAGCAAGTGTATTTCTGTGCTGCAATCTTGTGCAGGGAAGTAAAATCCATAATCTAAAATTCACACATTAGACTACTAACCAGATTCTGTGTCTCAACAGTCAGCTTGCTACGTCTTGAATCTTCACGCCGTGATCTCCAGGTTCGACCCAATAATCTTTGGATAAACTCTTGTATATGATTATAAATGCTGTAACCATTGCATAAAATAACCGTCAGCAAGGCAAAGGAATTTATTTGCATGCAGACTGAAAGAAATGGATTATTATTCTTCATGCTATAAGCGGGAAGCCAGCAATGGAAGTTCAAAACAATAAGTTTGAAAAGAACATGTATATATATATATATATAATTAAAAAAGGTTAATAGTATCTTCCAAGGCCACCACTGACCACCATTTTTCCATTATAAGAGAAATCTCCCCTTATGATCACCCAAGATTCTTAAGGGCAGTTGCCCCAACACTACTGCAGAAGTCAAAAACCCTTCAAATCTTGCATATCTTCCAAAGCAAATGTCCAGCACAACCCCCACAATCAGGGAGGACAGCTACAATGAGGCTGTTCTGAGTTCTATGGTCTGATAAACCCAATTCCGAAAAACTTTATTTCTCCTTTTTTCTTTTTCTTTTTAGTTGCTATTTTCAGATTTCCACTTTGGCCCAAATATCTAATTGAATATGTACATTATCACAGTGGTACAGTGCAAGATATTACCATGAAACTTTGTAATGATGCTGAAATTAGCCATCAGCATATATAAGCATATATTGTCGTAGCTATCAAATAAAGTTTAGCGATGGCTTAAGCAACCATGACAAACGTCTATGCATCAAAAAAAGCTAGAGAGCAGAAAAATGCAGATTACTAAACAAGATGTAAGTAGTGCTAAAGAAAAGAATAAGCATACCTAAGGCGATGCCTGTTACAAGCTATGAAGAATGCAACAAAACCATTTAAGATACTCCGGATCGCACGGAAAACCTGAAACCCAAAAAGAAAAGAATGGTGATCAATAAAACCATCTACCTAACATTGTCAAAGGCATAACTGCAATTTTATACTTTATCTTCCAAACCTGAGAAAAGAGGTCATTCCAAAGTGAACGCCATATGGAAACTTCAACCGTTCTCACAGTTGCCTGAGAGGCTGAAGCAAACTGGAATATGCTGCTAGTAAACTGCCATATGTCTCGAAGCATGTCATATATACAGGCACAAATAAAAGCTAGGACATTGGCTACTGCAACGACCATGCGAACCGGAGCATAGACTATTTCCCATAGCATCCTCAACATGGGGATTACAATGGAAGTTCCTGCAACACAATGCAAACAAGACTACACGCGATTAATACAAGATTTTTTGTCAATTGTATGACGCCATTGATAATATAACTTAAGAAAAATGGGTCATCCAAAAAATTTGATGACCTACCAATGCTCCAGATGGCCGATAGGAGAAACCATATTGGAACTAGTAAAATCTGTACCAGGTTCCCCACTAGACTGCATGAAGATCCAACCAGAATCCAAATGATTGAACAGAGGCTTTCTATTACTTCAATAAGCACATTCCATACTGGAATGAGGAATCCAAAACACTCCAGAAGAGGTTCTGCCAATGGCTGAGCGAGAACTGAAATAAAGGATCGAGTGGTGCTTCTGATTGTCAGAAACCACTGAACAGCTTTCTGAGAGTTGTGTAGAAATAGCATTGTTCCCAAGTATTTGATCCTTGATATCATCGACCAGGTCTCTATCCAATCAAATAGAGGCCCACAAAGACGAGATGCAGTTACCTTGAGAACTGGAACATTTTTGTATAGGTCATAAAATCCTATTAGAACAGTGACAACTGAGATCAGCACATATAATGCTCTTGCAAGAGGGCACATCCATGGGCGATAGATATGGCAAAACCCTGGGTATGACTGAAGGAAGACAACCCAAGATGGAAGCCCAGCCTCAAGCAAAGTCAGTAACCGAAGATCAGACATTATTATTTCTCTTAGTTTAAATGGGAGGTCGCGGTCATTGAACCTGAACAAAATAAGTACATCCCTGTACTGGGTAGCTTCAACAGCATCTACACAGTCACTGGTATAGGTATCCACAGTTACTGGTATAGCATCTTCCCTGAACTGGGTAGCTTTAAAAGCATCATCACAGGTTGTCTTCACAGTCTCTGGTATAGCATCTTCACAGTCGCTGGTAAAGGTCTCGGAGTTTTGCATTTCATCTTCACAGTCATAGGTATAGACGTCAGAGTTTTGCATTTCATCTTGGCAGTAACAGGAATAAGCCTCAGAGTTCTGCATTTCATCTTCACTGTAACAGGTATAGGTCTCAAAATCTTCAGAATCACTGATATAGGTCTCAGGATTTTGCATTTCCTCGGAATAAGTATCCAGTTCAGCTCCAGTGCTGATGGACGTGGTTATTTTCCGTCTCTTATAAGGCCCAGTAGGTGGAGGTGGTGTATGTGCAACACTGGCCCCATTTTCACTGGTTTCCGGATGTACACTATAGTTGCTACTGAGGCAGTGGAGAGAGTTTTCCTCCATTGACAGATTGAGATTTTCTTCAACAACCGGCATAGTTTCTGGATATTCTTTGGCATCAAAGAAGACCTCTCCTGGAAAAGTTTAAAAACAAAAGACCATTGCATACTCATTTTCATTTGTATTAGAGAAATACAGTAGCGTCAGCAGCCATCATGTAGCATAGTGGCACCTATGAAAATCTAACACTTTTTCCAGACAAAGAAATTCTCCAATTATATGTTTATCCAAATTTTCTAATAAACCAACAAAGGAATTCTCGTTCTGAGCTTCATGAATTTACCTTCTGAGTCCTGTGCAACAGAAACACCCTTGTGGAGACCACCTATGGCAGAATTCAGATACTCTTTCAACTGTAGCTGCTCAGAGATTGTTCCTGAGAACCATGAAGATATACAACTTGCAGCTTGAGCAATACTGTCAAATTCCCATCTTTGCATGAATTTAGCCTCTACAGCCAGCGATGTATCAGTCTGCACGTCACATCAAAACCATATAACACAACAACACTTACAAAGAACTGCAAACAACTATTTAAGGATATAGAAAGGGGGTGATACCTGAAGCTCATTGACGTAATTAATACCTCGAACATTGCTCCACGCAACTTCAAACACAATAAAACCATACAAGGTCCTATGCAACTCCCCGCTTAGAAGCAAAGAAGTCCTTAGTTTCTTTACAGGTAGCAATACCTTCTTCTGAGACTTGATCAACGAGAACCACCTAGCAAACTTCTTTGGTTTTGCAGTCTTGGGTCCGGAGCAAGCATCCTTTCCTTCTGTTCTCAACTTCCGTGCTTTAGAGTTGGCAAAAGGAGATAACCTTGACTGAAAATCAAACAAATACAAACTTTATTCCTCCATAAAATTGAATTGAAAAAATAAAAAATCATAAGTTGAACATTATGGGGGGTGTAGTGACTAGTGAGTGACCTTGGTAACCATCAATTGCCACAAGTGTGCTGACCGTGAGCCTAGCCATGGCCGATTGTCAACCAAGATATAGAATTTCTTGCTTTCAGGGGCCAGGAAAAGGCTAAGATCCGAAACGTAAGACTGCAAGTCTCTGCAATCAAATAGCACAAAACACATCACTTCATAATTTACACAAAAAAGAAAATAAGCAAAAACAGCAGCACATAATATGTTTTCCAGAGGTGAAAAAGCACAAGGTTTTCTCTGCATTTAGCAATACTAAATCAGTATCACAACAAAATACACATACATACACAAGAGCTGAAAATTAGAAACCAGCATCAACTGCACTTGTAAATTGACCTGGTTGTGAGTGTTAAGCAAATTAAAATTTATGCCATCAAATTCAGAATCAAGGCTGCTAAACCACTTCTGGCACAGACTAAAACATGCTTGTTGCCTCAAAACGATAATAAATTCAGCAAATTAATAACAAATATAATTAGAATTTAAGAAGTACAAATAAGAAATTTAAGATTGTTACCCAATTTGCAAACTGGTGAGGGGGAAAATGCAGCGACCAGCGTCACCTTTCCCCATCACAATCAAGCTTTGCGCCCAATTTGTCACCAATCACTGCTTCACAGAATTCACAAATGCAATTAATACAATACACAATCCAACATATAAATACATACTATGTGTAGATCATATTATCATGCATGCATATGTTGTATGTATGTATGCATTTAAGCGAGAAAGAGAGAGAGAGAGAGAGAGAGAGAGAGAGAGACCTTGTTGATGAAGAAGAACGAAATTCCATAGAAAGAAGAGAAAGCAATCACCGGCGAACTTCATAACAGAGACAAAGGCACGCCGAGAAAGAAAGAGAGCCAGAGAGAATGGGGAGTCCACGTGGACGAATCAAGGGCGCGGATTGGAGTACGGCAGAGGAGGGAAGCGTTCACATTTCACAGCAAAGCTTTCATCATCATTTTTTTTTTTTGGGCTTTTGTTTAATTAATTCTGGAAAATTCGGTATTTATGAAATGCTTTGCTTGGATTGGAAGGCGAGACGAGAGAGGTGTCGCGTCCGGAGGTAGAGCCAGGGACACGTATCTTCGGAATTTATGAGGATGATTGAGGAAGAGGGAGGAGGGCAAAATGGTAAATTCGAATATCCGGATCGCATATCGTTCCTTCCCGCCACCACTATTCTCCTCTAGATTGTCGTTTTGCGTTGCGTGGATGGATAATAAAGTCTGAAATTCCCAAACGGAAGACGAAGACATGCCGGAAACCTCAACGAAACCGAAACCTGGGGAAATAACCGCGCCACTTGTGCGAACAATCTCCACAGGCTATTATCCCCTGCGCTCGTCCGCACGCTCTTTACCGTATGATCCAATACAGTTCTTCTTTTTTTATTATTAATAAAAAACGGGGTATTAATTACGAAATTGGGAAGCAATGGGTGGATAAAGTCAGTGTCACAGAGAAATAGGTGACCAGTGAATGATTAGGGATAGGGAGGGGAGAGTAAAAGCGCGTAGAGTGGTCCTATATTTCGTCTAGAAAAGAATCCACTAGACTAACCCGGAATATGCTGTGGGTTAGTTAATTACACTAACTCTCTAATTATCAGAAAATACTAGATTAAAAAAGAAACTTCTCACTTTTCACGATAAAAGTTTCAACTAATTGCCATGAATTATATTCCGGTGTGGTGCGAGCCAAAACCTCCTGTAGAATTTTATGAATGGAATTAGTTATAGTGATTACCATGCCTTATTGGTTGAGAATTGTATGATGTGTAAGATATTTCTATATAAAACTTGAATTTCGTTCATTCTTGAATTCACGCGATTCGATATTAATATTTTTATAATCAATTTTATCTTTTGAAATTATTTACCTGTATCCGTAGTTGATATGAATTCTAATCTCATAATTAATGAGAATTTTTGTTAAGGCCACAACAATAATGAATTTTCAGGCTAAAAGAAACATAAATATCTCATATATAAATATCTGAGCCGAACAACTATGATTTGGCGGTGGGGCCCAGGGAGCCGTTGGAGCGGAACCTTATATTTAGCAAGGGGCTAAAACTAAAAGGCTGTCCATAAAAATAAGAGAAGAGGACAAGTGAAGCAACCTATATACCACGATGCGCATCATGTGGATAGATGGATATATGACAATTTCATAATTTTGAGTTTAGATCTGTCTCTCTGGAAAACAAAATACCCAAAGGGGCATGCATGATGCATGATATTGGAGTTGGATGATAATTCATCTTTATTCTTGTAATTTGCAACCTCATCTGTCACTGTGGCACTCAATAAAATATGTTTTTATCGTTATCAGGATAGGCTCGTGAGCAAATACTATGTTCATATATTTGCGTAAAAGAGTTGAACTAATTGATTGAGGGTCACTTTGTCTAGCTCCTCCTGTTGCCAAAAAGATGTTATGTTACAATTGAAAAATGACATGAATCATTAATAACATTGAACGGCAATTGAAACATTTCCCACAATTTATAGGCTTTATAGGGACTCTAGGCAAAGTTTGATGATGTTTTTAGAAACTTTGAATGGTATTATAAATGTGAATTTCCTTTCTATGTGCATGACAGGCTGTTGATTGTAATTTGTAGTAAACTTGGTTATGATTAAGATGTTAGGTAGTTCGTTCCTTAGCCGAGAAGGTAACATAACATTGATTGATGGTTTGATAGTTTGATGTTGAAATAAAGATGGTTTTTTTTTTCAAATTGATGTATTTTATTTTCATATGGAGGTTGACTTTTGATATCATAACTGCAGATTGAATTGTTTTGGTGAATTCTTTGATTGTCTTTGCTCCTTCCCTCTCCTTGTTTGACAACCTATCATATGTATGAGATAGACTTTCATGCAACTGAGATATCACTTTTTACTATCCCCCGATTAATAACGCAATGACAGCGAGAAACTTTTCTACGTGTCATTACATTATTGACTGGAGATAACAATTTTTTTTCTGCATATGTACACCTTTTAAGGCTCGTAGATGTGAAAGGTGCATGGAAATTTGCAAGTTGTTTCCCAGAGAGAGCATATTGAGATGGGTGCATACGCATATGACCTTTCATTTTCACATTGAAGCTCTATGCATGCATACTACTATGCAGCTCCTCCTCTCCCTTCAATGCAACTCAAGGCCAACTTGAAAATAGGTGAAATCAAAAAGGAAAATTTGTTGCATGTGATATTAGGTGTGGTAAGATAACAATCAATTATCAGACGACAATTATTGTCAGACTCGGAAGTTATACAATAACGAATGTGGAAAAAATTGACTATCATCAACATTTGACCTCAAAAAAGAGAGACTTATCATCAACTTGCATAGAACTAATCAGAAGCTGCTGGTGTCTTCTTATAGTCCTCTAGGAAAAGGCCGAAAGCATGACAACATCTAGTCGTGATGGGAAAATCCCATCAAATCCACTTCCATCGTATACTCGATAAAAGCAAGCATGAGCTGCCTTATATATATATATATTTTTTGGTCATAAGCATGAGCTGCCTTATCATTCAAGCATACATTTCAAACTAATGTACAAAACCCAGCAGTTATCTGACGTACAGCCCCAGAAAGATTAAAATGGGAGAAGTCAGATGGCATCACTGAAACATTTCGACATAATAGAATACATGTATTGATAGCTGCACAAACTAATGAGTGTCAATGTGTATAATTGTATTGGATTTTTTTTTGCAAACTTCTATTATTACAATGACTATTTCACACAAAAACATACATTGAGTAACACGCAACGAAATTCAGCAAATTGACTAAACACCACTCTTTTTAACTGAAGGAGGCCATGATAATCTCCTGTGGCTAGTTCCATCCCCCTCACTGTTTTCATCGTCTGCTTCTCGGTGCTCGACTTCTGGCCTTCTTGAGCTTCTGATAGCTAAGTCATCAAAGCTTGGTTCAGTTCTCCAAGGCGGTGGAGTTACACATTCGGAATCCCCTGGTACTCTTCGGGAGGAATCCTTGCATGGTGTTATCAGTGAAGATGCATCACTATCACCGACTCTGAGATGCTGAAGTGTTGAAAATGATTCCCTCATAGCAGACATTGCTTCAAAGAACCGAGTGCATGATGCTAAGGCAACAGGAATTGGACGAAGCATTTCCTGCATCAGTTAAACAAACTGAGGATCATATCATGCAGAAGTAGCTTCTCATGCAATGTAACAAATTTCTTGAATCAACGAGACACTGGAATTTTATTGGGATGAAATTATTTGACCTATACCATGCCATGAAACCAGAAGTTCTACAACATTAATGAGTTGGCAGGGCAATACTTCATGGGAGATCGTATAATCTCATTAACCCCTTAATGAGATCTTTGATATTTGGCTTCTGTATCTTCATGGAAAGAAATTTTATATGACGAATAATTCCTTTAATGCTATTATCAGCAAATTGCAATAGTAACATACTCACGCAGTTGCCAACAATCAAATGTGGTCTAAACCAAACAACACCATGCAACTGGAAAACATAGAAGAACCAAATGCGCGACATGCATGGTCAGTTAATTTGGAAACAAATGAAAAGCTTTGGCATGCATACCCCCCAAACTGAAGGAGGTTCCTTAAATGTCTGACTCCACTGGAAATCTGCAACTGATGCTGTCAAGGCCCCATAATCACTAGCAGCCTTCATCAGTAATTCAGAGAATTGTTTCTGCACAGGCCCGAGCAAAAGATACCATAAGAATTAAGAAAACAATCTTCACTTGATGAGATACCCACATAATCCTTAAGTTTGTCAAAACAGTTGTTTGATGAATCTACACTCTTACAATTCAACAATATGACTTGGATTTAGTTAAAAACACTCTTTAGACTCGTCAAAATAAGATGGCTCTGATATAATCATAGCCTAGAATCTTTAACACAAATCACCTAAAAAATTCACAAACTTTGAATAAGAATAAAAATTAGACAGGGATTTTACACTGCTGAACAAAAAGCGCAACCAACCTGATACTCTGCTTCCACTGGAATGCAATCGAGCGAATATGGTTGTTGAAGACGGGCTATGATGCGATCCTGCCAGTGATTAGAAAAAATAAAAATAAATGAGGAGGTATTATTGAGAGACAAAGATACATGTGAATGAATTCAACTATTTATGCCATAACATACACATATGTATGTGGTACCAAAGAGGAAACCCAGTGTGCAAATTTGTTCTTCTATGTCCACCAGAATTCAATTTTCAAAGAGCATGATAACCAAAGCATCAGTTCACTATATTACTCATCTTGACACTAGAGCATAATCTTAAAAAGAAACGCAGCAACTGTTTTTTCTCCTAACTGGTGTGTTATGTGCAAAAGGGACAGCGAGACTGTAGATCATCTGTTTCTGCTTTGTCCTGTTGCCTCTTCCTTGTGGGCTAACTTGTTTCAGATGGCAGGAACTAACGTGGGGTAGCTTCGCATCGTGTAGTGCGGTGCTTGAAGCTAGATTGAACTTCTTTGGTGGTAAGAGGAAGGGTTCAGTGTTGGGAAATTGTGCCATGGTGGCAGTTTTTTGGGTAATTTGGGGGGAAAGGAATAGGAGAATTTTTCAGGATGCGGTAGGGGATGAGGTAGGGCAGCTTTGGGATCGTATTCGATTCTGGGCATTGCTATGGGCGTCTGTTTCAGCAGAATTTAGGGAGATTAGCTTTCAGCTCATCCATGTAGATTGGAAAGCCGTAGTTTTGTAATGTAGAGTTTTTTTTAGCCTTTCTGTTTTGTGTGGCGGCCTTCTTGGCCACCTCTTGTTCCGTTGGTGCCTTGTTCTTTTCTTAAATAAAATTGTCTGTTTTCAAAAAAAAAAAAAAAAAGAAGAAGAAGAAAAAAAGAAACGCAGCAACCACTTCAAAAGAGATGTTATAGTCCATTTCATTATTCTCCAGGATGACTTTGTTAGGAACTATTACAGATATCGAAGAATGCACAATGTACCGAATATGCAAATGATACTTAATGTTAAATCATTATATGGTTCGACAAAGACAATGGAAATCTAACATACAGAATGAGAGACTTCAGCAAATCCATTTCAAGAACGCAACACCATACCACATAAAATTTACCTTATTCTGAATCACATCTTTCAATATGGTTGTAATCCTCGCTAAAGTTTCACACTTCTTTTCCATTTCACTCGCATGTGTCAAATGTGCTACGTTTTTATCATCCTAAGGATAATATAATTACCAAGTCAGTTCAACAGATATGATAACGCAGTAAACTGAAAACAGGAAAGCAGAGACTCTAATAGCTCACTTTTCTCCCTTGAAGTTCAACTTGCAGATCTGCTATTTTTCTTTGTACAGAGGTAAGTTCCCTCAAAACCTTTATCAAATCATCACCCTTCTCACCAGTAGTAGTGGATAGGTTCTGAAGCTCTTCCTACATCAAAAATATGATTGAGCTTTAGTGAAATTCGGAGCATGAAGTGTCCACATTGTAATTGACCCAATGATCAGCTTTGCTCTGGCACAAACATGAAACATTTGACAAAATAATTCATCTATACCCTCTACTGGCTCCAGTAAGAGCTTTAGAAAAACTAATTCCACCTATATGCCCATACCAACACCACCCTACTTGGTTCTTTCATTTTATTTCAATTGGGTGTCTAAAATTAAGCTTAAATATCAAAAGAAGTAGGAAAAGCTAAACTGGGTGGAGCTGATTATAAGCTAAAGTGAGCAAAAAAGTGAAATTGGACATGGAAGTCATAGAGACATAGAGAAAGGAGACTGAGGCTTTACCTGGGTAGGAGGAGCGGCAACAGAAAAGCCAAGATCCGAAGCAATGGAGAGAGCGTCGGACATGCCTCCGATGCGTCTCAGAGGCTTCTTCCCAACCCAAGTGCTGTCACTCCCCATCGACATTCCCACACACCCAAACACGCCCTTCCAGCACAATTGCTCTGGCCTCCAACCACCACTTTCTTCTTTTTGCTTTCAGAGACGGCAATGCGCTGAAAAAATTCAAACCTTTGCAAGGTGAGCTCTGGCCGGCCGAGTGGACCGAACTGTAAGACCCGTTCTTAAGGCCCAATTTACAAGGCCTATTATTTTGAGCCAAAATATAGCCCAAAACACAAAACAAAGCCCATATTCGTAATTAGGGTTTACAAAAGATCATTACTTTTCCTATATAAAGCCTCCTCTCATTGTATCTTCCATGAATTGGCGACTCCTCGCTCTATTGGTTATACTTGTGGCAGCAGCTGGTCTCTATTCTCAATTTGGGGTTTCAGGGCTTTATGTTTTTCGTGTTTTAGGGTTAGGGTTTTTGTAGTTGCAGCCTGATTGATACCAATGAGGAAGAATGCCCAAAGTGATAGGAAGTGCCGTATGACACTTTAAACAGCGGCGGCTACACGGAAAGAGCCGCTTCGTTCCCATCCGCCGGTGATTGGTTCATTGGTCGGGAACAGGTGGCTCCGGTGTACCGCCGTGTGTGTGATTTGGAACGGGATTCTGAGGGTCGAAATTATTTTTCTTGAAATTATTAATTTCCAGTTTTTTCTTCTTTTCCCGATAATTTGAAGGTTCGATGCCACGTCGCCGGTAGCTGAAATAGCCTTGACCGACGATGCTACATTGAACCAACAGCGATCCCTTTCGCATTCTGATAGGAACCTGTGGATCCTAATACACTCTGGTCCACGGAGCCGATTTACTGCGATTACATTTTTTTAAAATAAAAAAAAATTGTTGGTCTTTTATTTTGTTTATTGAGTAATTGAAGCCAATGAGGATTTATGTTTTAGTTGGAATTACCGACTGAATATTCTTTGATGAAAAACGACTGGCTTTCTGAGGCTTCAGAAAATTTAATTTTACTATCTTCATTTTTCAAAACAAAAATGTTGCTTTGATTTTTTACGAAAATAAAGTTTTTGATTTTGGGTTGATTTATTTTGCCATTTTCACAAGGTTTGTACAGAAATGGCTTTTTGGGCTAAAAACTTGTACCATATCCAAGAATTGATATAATCATTCAATACATTCTTATAAAAAAATAATCATTTAAAATATAAAATTGGATTTACTGCATTTTACTCTCCGAGGTTAAAATCAGTATCAAAACATAAAATCTAATGTTTAATATGACCAAATTATGCATTACGTCAGTGAATCGGTTAAACTGATTGGCATCGTGAAATATAGTAGCAAGGTGAAATCAAAATTGACCCTAAACCCAGGAAGAACGAACTAGTTGTGATGATGGCAGATCAGAAGTTTTAGTTTAATCTTCTTCTGAATCAAACTAAATCAATTTTACTTGGGACACAGATCAAATATAAAATCATTTGATGATCAAGCTATGGTGTTTCTAAAATGCCACTTCAGAACTGTTTCTAATATACTAAATTCACACATTACACCGGATATTAGAACTTGAATCCAGCCTGGAGTAGTAATTGCTCCAAACGGTGTAACAGGTACTTTGCAAATTTTCAAAACTTTGGTCAGAGAAAGAAAGAAATTATATTCCTTCATTATTTCAGGCTGAAGAAGACATGGATGAAATGCTCTACAATCTCCTATTCTGGACCTAAGGACAGAGAGGCCCACAAAAAAAAAGTGAAGCTGAAGAAAAATTCGCATTTGCTAAGATAATCCTTGGATTGGATATACTACTAGTACTGCACTAATGGAGATGAACAATCATTGTTAGAATATTGGAATTGGATAGCTTGGCTCAAGTGTTGGTCTCAACTTTCATCCAAATCCTGCCTTCTACGTAGGTGGGAAGAATCTGTTGAGATTAAATGGCAAAGTGTAGAACTCTTCATTTCTGTTGTCTCCTCTGAATGTTCTGAACTTAATCCACCATGGCATTCCTCTATCTTTCTTTGATTTTTCCACCTCTAAGGTGTTGTCGAGAAACACCGCCACAATCAACCCCACCGTCGGCGGAGAGGAGAATATGGTATTCAAAAATGCATTGAACTGCAAAGACACAAGATTATAATATCAATGGCCGAGGAGTTGCAAAAGACACATGTTCATTATTTTAGTTCAAGCAATGAACATGTGCTTCATTTACAGATATCCAGTTATATCCTAAACCTTAACCGGAATGAATACTAGAGTTTTGTTAGGATATTACTCACCCATCCAGCGTTGGTATGGACGAGACCATGGTGCGAAGGATTCCAATATTCGTTGAAGAACCGAGGGACAGATATCCCAAGGAACAGGGAAAGCCCAGTGATAATGAGGTTTCTCATAGAGTTCATGTTTGTGAACTGAAGAAATGACAATCCTACTGAACCTGCAAACAGGCAAGGAGTATTTGTGAAGAGAGTGAAAGAAGAAAATAACAAGTAATCTTACTTAAGCTTGCGTTGTGACATACCCACGAGGCCGAAGACAACACAGTATAGTGCTGCATATATTGGGAAGGGTATAGATGCAAATACAGCCCCAAATTTACCTGCAAAAGGATTAGAGAGGGAAATCAATCATGGACTATCTTTTGAATCCCAAATGAGAAACCATTAAGGCTGACTACTATATGTAACTTTAGCTTTACACCTGAATGCTATAGCTAAAATCGAAAGGGAAGAGAAAAATGCAATGGCAAAGACTTTATTTCTCTTCAGACCCTCAACTTTCGAATAGAAAAGAACATGACAGTCTTTCTTAGATTTCTTTCAAGACCAAGCCATTAGATTTGGAAGTTCCATATAAAAGGAGATCCGTTGAGCAGCTAAGAATTGCATTGCTCCCAATTAGGACCTGAACTTCCTTGAGTCTCATAAGGTTAATAATACTGACCTAAGATTGAGAAGAATATCATGAATCCAGCAGAAATTTCAACAACTCTACGACTTCCAACTCGGGTCAGTCCAAGAAGTCCTACATTTTCCCTGGTACAGATGATCAAGATCTTAGTAAAAAAAAAACCTTTAAATGGGAGAAGACCACAGAACAAGCTTTGCAGAACCCTATTGTGGTGTCTTACACAGAAACAGTAGAACCAGTGCCTGTACCAAAAAGTCCATCAAGCAAAATGCCAATTCCCTGAAAAAACCAGTCAGCTTTTAAGCAATGCACATAGTGATTTAGAAGTCAACATATTAGAATCACCATTAGATCACCAGAAAAAAAAAAATTGTTATAATGAGAGTTGCCTAAACAATATTCTATATCTTCAATCTTTGTATTATATTCACGATGCTAGCCTGATGTATGCCACAAAAGTCACAAGTGTTTGAGACTAGTTCACCTGCCAGCCAATACCCCGGCTCAATACATAAGCAGGAGGAGGAGTGGCAATCGCCAATCTTGATGCTGCCTTGTATGCACCAGTTGACTGCAATAAATAAGTAACTGTCAGGACTCAAAAAGTGCTTTTGATGAGGCAGTCAGTCCTATTACAGAGACATGTAAAAAGAGGAAGCTGACATATTCCCAACTCTTAAGCCACATAACAAAGATGGTAGACTAAGGCTTGTCGTTGATTAGTGAAGCAATGTAGTAAATCAAAAAAAAAATAATAATAATAATAAATACCTCAACCATTGAAACAAGAACAGCTGACATCATTGCGAATGAGTGACCAGCTGAAAATGTAGGAGGACCCCACTGCAGAGGATATGGGAACTTGAACCTGATATGGCATAATAAGAAAAGATCTCAAAACCAGAAAATATTCAGAAGGCACATTATGAGAAGGCAAATTCTTCTTTGGCATACCATGGGGCAGTAGATATGAGATTTTCCCTGTCTGTACGGCAGCTGATTTGAGTTCTAACAGGTTTGTCACCGTAAGCCCCACCGGCAGTTAAGATAAGGGAATATATCCAAATGATTGCGACACAAAACAATACTGGAAACCGCTCAAAAATAGGGACACCTCTAAATGGTCTCACATGCTTCAGATACTGAGAATAAACGGAAAAAAAAACTCTCATGAAGGAAAGAAATGATTAATACAAGTGTCAATGAAATGATAATGCAAAATGCAAAAGCACTTACTTGGGACAAACCAATGACCAACAACAGCATTGGAATTCCAACTTCCACACAATTTCCCAACTGAAACAAATATTGAAATTATATACTAGCATAATTTCCAAAGAGAAGGAACTACAAAATTTGCAAAAGTGGAATATGAGGTATCCATCAGATATATGGTAAAAAGAACAAACTGCATGAAGTATGCTAATCTAGAAAGTCACGATGTTCAGTTCTCATTCGGTTTTAATAATTCGGTTGAAAGTAAAAATACTACGTAGAGATTCTGCAGGAAAAGATGGGATATTCAAATTTCATTGAAAAATTCATTGAGAGGGTAAATACTCTATCCAAAAAGGTGAAAATTTTATATGCTGAAATCCTCAGATTGGCCTTCTTGAAGTTAGCTTCCGGAATTGTACAATATTCTAGAACAAACCGATGGTGATTGTCCAGAAAAAGAGCTGCTCCTAAAGAGGCACTAACCACTTGACATGTAAGCTCATTTGGGATCAACTGAATGGAACAATACATTGTCATAGAAAAACTTACCGCAGGAAACCCCCGCTCAAACAATCCCAAGCCAACCAATCCAACTACAGGTGCCATGCCAAGTGGACTGAAAAACCTGCAAAATAACCCATATGATGCTGTCAATCTATTATGATTTAGAAGCTTAAACTTTTCACTATATCTTCTACTATTAGCATACCGTGAGAAGAGACCCCAAACTTGGCTGTAACCCAGAATGATTTGTATGCTTGAAGCTACAATTAGAGCTCCTTGGATAGCACGCATTGTTTGAATAAATCTCTGCAAACCAATGACATGGGAAGATCTCTTTCAATACCCTACCAAATCAGAAAGGTGCTTAAGTACAATTGCTGAATAGGAAATAAATGCAGAAATATCGGATGGGATTCAGGTTTAAATTTTACATGAATTGTAATATCAGAGTCACAAAACTTATGAATCAAATGAACTTATCTGACCTCCTATTCAGTCTTGAAATGACTGATATACATGTAAAAAGAAAATAAAAGGCCAACGGCTTATGCAAAGATTCCTGAACCAATGTTAAGCTCCTTCATATCATGCATTTTAAATGATTTCACTTCTGGAAGTTATCACATTTAGCAGGGTAAGCTTGTAATTAAGCTTCCTTTCTGCATATTCCTCTCAAAGGCAGGTCCTTCCCAGCAGTGAAACCATGGGTCCGCCTCTAAGAAGAGGTTGATACTAAAGGTACTAGCCCTTCCGAAGCCGGGAAGGCTAATAGTAAATCAGTATATGAATTCTTTCTTAATTGGTGCATTAAAATGCCATGGTATTGTTGATGCATATATTTATTTCCACGAGGTTCCCAGACACACTTCCAAGGGGGCGAAGGGGAGTACTAGGAGAGTTACTTACTTCATGGGGTTCAATAATCCGTTGCAGTTTGGAGTCGCTTACAATATAAGCTATGGGAATGACATAAGAAAAGGAGCCTCCAACTACAGTAGGCAACCTGGTTCCAAAAAGTGCTTGGAGAAGTGTGTTAATTCCAGCTACAAAGAGGAGTGTTTGTATGACTCGTGCCTTATCACCCTGGTTGAGAACGAGAAAATGGTTTAAGATAACAGAAAGAAGAAAATTTTATCACAGTGACTAAACATGATTGCGAGAGTAAAATTGTTAGTTTGCAAGAAGACTGGCTTACATCGCTTCCACCCATTGCAGGGACAAGGGCTGAAGGAATCATTACACTTGTACCCAGCATCATGATGTAGTTTTGAAATGCTAGAACTATGGTTTCAACTGCAAAACAAATTTTAAAAATTATACATAAAAGAAACTTGCATACTTTCTCAATACCCCTAATAATCTATCCTACAGGACAAACATTTCTTTTACTTTTTCATTTTGCCAATTGGTCTTGAGTACTAAACCTTAAGAATGCACATATTTATCATTAGATGCTATGTCTAAAGCATGATTATTAACACGTGTGTGCCAGTCACAATTCTAACATCATCCTTCTTGCCACTGATGATTTATTAATCAGCAGCAGTTCCACAAGCAATGGAGAAGCTTTGCCCTGATGGGCAAATTGGTAACTACAGTCCACACATTACTATATTCTTAACATAAAGTATGACCCTGATGACTACCAAACCTCTGTTAGGAAACCAAGAAATGAGAAGACACACTCATTACACCATCAGCAGCACTTTAAGCTACAGCTTCAACTTGAGAATTTCCTAATATGTTGCTGCACTTCACAATGCAAGCCCTTTAACTTGTAATGATGCCACATTAACCTTTTTATTTTCGGTCAAGCACGATGTGACATCAACTTACACCAACCAATTACAAATTTAATATTCCCAGCAATCAAACAAAGCATATAAACTAATCTGTTCCAAGTTCTAAATAATGAAACCGCATGACCCACCAGTCTGAAAGCGATACATTCCAAGATTTTCTCATTACGTATAGAAATACAAGCAAAGAAACAAGGTTTTCTTGAAAAGAAATGTTTCTCATACACACAATGTCAAGTTAATAATGCCACATTGCTTCAAATTATAGTCGATGAAGAAATATCAAATACCAGTAACTACAATCTCAGTAAGCACTAAAGCTTCAAACTTGGCAACAAAAACTTTAAAAACCAGAATCCCATATCTCTAAAACAATGTTCTTTGGCACTAAAACCCCATGACCAGATTACAAAAAATGGAGGCAGAGAGAGAGAGAGAGAGAGAGAGAGAGAGATAGCTACTGCTACATACACGCCCATTTGTTATTCAGATACTTAGTGTAGAGAAAGTGAAAACAAGAGACAGAGAGAGACAGAGCATACCCCAAGGAGGGTTGGAATCTATGCAATACTCAAGGTCTTGGAGCTGTTCCATGGGAAGGTGGGTAATGTCAGCCATTGGTGAAGCAGATGAGCTGAGAGTGCTTTCCACACAACCCAGGAATCAAAGAAAGAGGAAGAAGAAGAAGAAGGAATAACAAAGTAAAGTGCAGATATAAAGTGAGCACACAATAAAAGCAAGTGAGCTAAAAATAAATAAAGGCACAGAGAAAAGAAAGAAGGAACAACATGCAAAGCAAAACACAAAGCCTCTCTGTGACGCTCTCTCTGCTGTCGTCGGCTAGCCTGCTCCTTTAAACAGTCTTTCAGATTACACATTTACCCTTCCCATTTGGGCCATTGCTCCTAACAATTTTCTGATGGAATAACTCCCAAAAAGACGCTTTTATCCCTATTTTTTGTTGTACGGCAAATCTTTTGATAAGGTTTTTGGGGGCCCAAGGAAAGGATCTTCTGTCACTCTATGACTGTTGAGTACATCCATAACATCACCCTCCAATGTTTTTTTTTTACAATAAGCATTCATCATCACTCTACCAATCATGACTGAGCAAGCATTGGGTTACATATAAATTTTCATTTCTTGTCGCACGACTTTCTTTTGAAGGAGTTAGAAAATCATAATTGTCACGTGTACGCGAATAATTTAGGGATTTCAATTCATTAATCAAAGGCTAATAAGTGTAGTTATTAAATGAAAAAATGCTAATTATATATAGACGATACTTGTATATTTGAGTTCTACATTAATCAACGATTAATAATTATTCACGTGTTTTATCTAGCTAACAAAGTAGTTAACAAAACCAACTAGAGCTCTCTAGTTGAACTTCAACTATTTGTTAAGAGAAGGTCATTGTTGGTAATACATACAGAGTGAGTGATGGTTGTAGGTAGGTGGAGCAAGTTGTTGAGTTGCATTATGGCTCATTTTCGGGGGAATAATTTACCATTGAAGTTGAAAAGCATTTAATAACATTAATTGTTCTTGATTTTGAATTTGGATTTGGATTTTTCCCTTCTATTTCGTTCGCGATGGAAAAAGAAAAAGAAAAAAAGTGAGAGAATATATGTGCTGGGCCTGCTAAAGAAGGGCAATGGAGGTAAATATGTGGCAGGAGGGGGACCATATTTATAAAGGGTCAGCATAAAGTCAAAGAAGGAAGGGTTGCGAGGTTTGCACGTGCGGGTGAGTGAGCTTTCGGCCAAGAGGACTTGCCTCTTCTCTCTCTCTCTCTCTGCTTTTATATTCCCACTTCCCAGTTTCCCACCATGAGCATGACATTCCATTCCCCACAAAAATCCGATTCCCGTGGAAGAATTTGAAAAACAAAAAAAAACAAACACAACCCATTTCTAACCAAAACCATATCTGAGCTTTTCTTTCGTTTTCAAACTTACAAGATAAGAATCTCTTAAAAAAAGCCCCCCTTTCTCTCTCTCTCTCTCTCTCTCCCTCTATTGTGGATTTGGCTTGGTTTGGATGCATTGCCAGCCTAAAATATAGGGGGTCTTCAGCTTTGGATCTTTTTCAAGTAAATAAAAAAAGGAAAATATTTCCCTCTTTTTACTGTAAGTTGGAACTTCTACATTCCTACTAATGGCACTATAACATATGTATATAGTTTTTTTTATTGTGTTTTTGAGGAATTAATTTTGTGTGTCAAACCGTGATTAAAAACAAGTTGTACATGTGCCTAACCGTAATTTGAAGAAAATTTGAGCATCTCAAAGAAAGCAAGCTGTATTAAGAAAAAAAAATAGATAGGCCGGATGTTTTGGGTATTTGTAAGTCCTTTTATTGGTAACAAAAGTTTGCATGAGGCCACTTGAATTGAGGTTTACTAACAAATAGGACAGATTGTACGCTGTATGATTGCTTGTACTTACCAAAAAGAAGAGGACCACCTCCACCACCAGTTAAAATAGTCCTGCCATCGTAAGAGACTATTGAAAATTACATTGCTATGCAAGTGTTGATGGTATATTGTGCATACATGTCTCTTATTACGAAGAGATTATAAAATAGTACGGTATATGATCACGTGGTGTAAGATTGTTATTTTTAACATATAAAGTGTTATTAGTAAGGTAAGGACGTCTTATATTGTTTTCAATCTCACTTGATGATATATTGTGCATACATGTCTCTTATTATGAAGAGATTATAAAATAGTACGGTATATGATCACGTGGTGTAAAATTGTTATTTTTAACATATAAAGTGTTATTAGTAAGGTAAGGACGTCTTATATTGTTTTCAGTCTCACTTGATAATATTATTTTCTTTCTTTTAAAAAATATATATATATATATATATTTCCAAATTTTTGAGGCACAATCAAGAGAGTAATGTAATGGCTTGTCTTCCTTACTCATTTATGGCAACAACTATCATCAATTATGTGCCCGAGAAAGAAAATATCAGCATATCAAAAGGAGAATAAAGTCAGCTCAGCTGCTCAGGATTCGAAATTTCTGCTACTGAGTTGTCACTCTCCGGCCTCTGGGCAATAATGCTCTCTTTGATTTTTAAGTTTGTTCTCCAAATTATAAACTTCAGTTATGCACTTGATTAACTCTTCTTCCTATAGGAAGAAATATTTTTGAGTTCTGCTTGGATCAGTTGACCACATGGGAGTGGTCGATTCCCAGTCATTAATGCATACGAGGCTCACATGCATCAACGACTAGAAATTGTCCACTGTTGGTGACTATGCTCCCAGATACCTGTAATTGTGACCCATTTGCAAGAAATGAAGGCTCTATTTGTTTGCATCTATAAGGATAAGCTTGTCAATCAGTTGTTGTTACAGGAGTAGAGAGGTGGTAAAAAGAATCAAAGGTGAATCAAGAAACGAAGGCTCTATATTTGCTTGCTATCTTGCATTGTAACAATGTATACAATTTTAAGAACTCTACAAATGAACAGGTTGAGTACAACAAATGCGGTGCCCAACTTTTAACAAATCAGAAGAAATTGTATCTTTCATTCCATTTCTTTATCGGGTCCAATATACATGGTGCAACAAACCGAAATGAAAATAAGCAGACATCCGAAAATTCGACCAAACGATAGAGCAATCCTTGAGGAACCAATGCCCCATAATTGTGAAAGGGCAGCCTGAAACAAAGAAAAACAAGAATAAACTGGGTAGCATTTTCTGTGGTTAAAAAGTTCTCCAGAGTGTTGATGAATCGGGGCTAACATTTGAACCAAAATTTCTTCTCATGTTCATGACGCATTTTCTTTTGTTTCTTTATCTGATTTAATATAGTAATTATTGCCACTTTCTAGATTTTCCAATTGCGTTCTGTTTCCTCATACCAAACAGCCCATACTTTTACAAGATCTCATTCCCATCACATTTTACATGCACTTTCCATCCCAATTAAGAATCAAAATCATGCGAGTGATAATTACATTCAAACAGGAAAGTTACCTCCATGTATATAACATTTGCAACTTTGCCGGTTTTCTCAAGCTGCAGTCCACGAGCTAAAAATACCTGAAATTGACCACACAAGTTGAGAAGTCCCTAACTGCTGGAGCATTATCGGAGAAAAAGAATTCTATAGTTGAGTGCATGCTTCATTGCATCACAATTCTGCGTGTGACAGAAAAAGATAGGGAAAAGAAAAGTTCAGAACAGCACCTCTGCAAAGAAGGCCAGAACACCAAGTACAAGCATAACTGAAAATGAATAAACATCCGGGAAAACAAACTCCTGAAAGAAAATTAAAAAAAGTAAATATTTAGCACAATTGCATATAACATCAAAAGAACAATAACCAGAAAGCATTGAAGCTAAATGTATGACTCACAGCCATTACAAAGTCAAAGCATTCAACCCAAAAAATTGTAAAAGAAACTAATAACAATAATCTAGAGGAGATATCTGTCTAGACTCTGCCAAAGGCTTCAACAAATTATACTAGATAACACTGGCAATGCACCAGAAACAACCCCTCTCCAGTTAGCCCACTTGTTTGTAAGAAAAAGATATCATAATCAGCATCAATTCATAACCATAAATTCAACAAGAAATTAATAACCGCCATAATAATCCTTCATTTGTCATAAAAGTCAGCATCTGTTAATAATTTATAATCAGATAGATCTCTATGAATTGGTAACAGAAAATAAATCTGGATAACATCATAATGGCAAGATTTTGAATCTCCCCTCCCCCTCCCTTGAATAAAATAAAGATTAAAGATTAAAAAAAGAGGTAAATGAGGGTCTTAAGTTGCTAGGCAATCAGTGATATATTAAACAAGGAGTGTGGCAGACTCGAAATAACAACTTTATAAAGCACAGCGTTGCAACCATGACATCAACTTACCTCAAGGGAAAAAAGAAAAATTCCTGAAGCAGGACTAGCCAGTAAACCAAATGAAAAGACTGTCAACCTGAAAATTGAACAGAGAATTTATCTAGGTAGTTTTATTACATAAAAATAATTAAAATAATTTTTCTGAAATTTCCAAGATAGCACTTGGATGCAATAGAATGTTGTGTTTACCCCCTTGTATGATGTACATTTTAGAAATGCAACATAATATCATATAATCTCTTACATGCTTGTAATATTTTCTTGCGGTGATAATCATGGAACTGAAAAAGTTATAGACATCTTAATTAAAGGTTATGCTCTTTGTATAAACCCCATCTGAAACTGAAAAAGAATTAAGCTACATAAACGGTCTTGAACATAATGGGATAGTATGGCAATGTTCCAGTGTTAATGGTTTTGAAGATAAAAAGAAATAGCACATTATCATCAATTTCATATTTGCTTAAAGTTTATAGCATTAATCAAGTGAAACATAATTGAAAAGCGCAGAGAATACTTATTAACCACATTCATGCAGGACTTAAATTTACAAAGAGGCAATCAGCAATCTTACAGTGGCTGATCAGATGCTTTTGCTCCAGCCCTTGTAAGGCAGTAGCTGATTCCGCCGGTTATTGATGAAAATATACCGGCTAAGATTGCATATATATGGCTGCTTCCCTTGACACTTATATTCTTTCCTCCATTTTTATCTAATCCTCATGCATAATTCCAGAGTTAGTATTCCAGAGTTCGAGGAATAGTGGTAGAAAACACTCAAATGTTACATTATTTCATGCTAGTGTCTTCTACATGCCCATTTCTCTTACAAGCATTAATCTGCTCAAGGTTAATAGGCAATAATGAACTAGTTTCACAGAATTTACTGAAATATGATCTATGCAAATGTTTTACTAACTGTCACTCATACATACAAATCTAAACCTTTTTTAGTCAAGAATCTTATGTGTAGCGTTCTCTCAAAAGGCATATAGAGGGAGTGAGACACATATACACTTTCTTCCTCATTTGTAATAAAGTATACATGTACTTAGTGGACTACTGTCTCAGAGTTGTTTCCTTGCAGAAAGTGAAAAGGCAGGATAAGCCTTGCAACAGGATATGCATGCATGTGTCACACCTAAAATTTTCTATACACTTTTATACATATCGAAAGCATCCACATCTAGTGTATAATATAGATTATGTTAACTCACTTCTGTACCTTGTGTAGTAAGCATTTGTCGAAAAATGAAGAGCACACCAAAGAAACTGCACGCAAGACCTGGAAAATGAACGACAACTGACATTGGAATCACTTCCTGACTATCAAAAGGTAGTTTAAGAAATTCTTCCAAATTCTAACAACTTCATAAAGGACTCATATATGCAACATTATCTTCAAGCTAGAGTAAGAATAAATAATTATAAACATTATATACTTCATACCTCCAACATCTGCAATTTTATACTTCTCGTGTAGAATGACTCTGGCCACAATTGAAGCCATAATTGGAGTGGTAAAGCTCAATACAATAGCCTGAGACAAAGGTAACCTTTGAATGCTGAAATGAAACCAATTCTAGTTATTTCTGTGGTGTTTACACATTACAGAAACAAGTTTTAAAGCGCCGAGCTCAGAAGCTGTCTGAAAAGCATTTCAAACATACTGTAGTGGACATGAAGAACATCAGACAGATAAACAAACTTAAAAATATAAGTTAGTCAAATACTTTGGAATGCTCTAAAACAATAGCTGTTCCATTGGAGCCAATGGATGCATTAGTATTTCATCTCTTCAGATCCTACAGTATCCTAATTTTCTGCTCTTCATTATAAGATAACATATATTTTTTGGAACATAGCCTCATTTTGGTCAGCTCGTACACAGTTTACAAAACTACATTTACATGCCTATGGGTAAATAAACTGTAATTTGCATATTGGTATAATACAGTACAGAAACTGCTTCTATCCACGTGGTAAGTATCATGACATGAATACATTAACACCAGAGAGAGTAAATCCTCCTACCAAACAAACAGGCAAAAACATACTCACCAATAAATGAAACTTATCAATGAGAGATATCCCATAAGGGCTCTTGAGATCAAAAGATTTTTCACATTTGCCAGCCCAGATATTGGCTGTCCGCTCTTTCTCAACCACACAAATGACAATACCAAGATAATCGTACATCTTGTAAACGCAGCCTCAAGCAAAGGAATGGGCTGAGCTGCCATAATAAAACAGTGTGAAATATAATGAAAGAATAATATATATATATATATATATATATATATAGAGAGAGAGAGAGAGAGAGAGAGAGAGAGAGAGAACACAAGGCTGAAACAAGTTATGTGCATCATATGCCATGAGACTTGCAATTGAGTCATAAATAGAATGCAAAACTTACTAACCAGAAACAACTTCAGAAAAAACTTCCATGACAAAGTAGATGGTAGATGAGATGGCCATACACATTAGACCAGAGTATCTCATCCACTCCATACCCACGAAATAAAATGAGCTACTGGGGATGTCTCTGCTTCAAGTGGTTTCCTTACCTGATCCTATAAACAAATATACAACATCAATGTAATCAACAAAAAAATAACCTTGCAGACTTCAATCGTTGATTTACTTTTCCTTCTACATTTCCCTCCAAAATGACAAAGCAATCACTAGACTTAATTGAGACAGAACCAAAAGTGAACGATCACTCTCCGGCACTAAGGCATTAAACTATTTAATCATGACCAGCATTTTCAATTTTTTCACTGCTTTGGTTACTAAACTAAATTTTAGCTCCTTTTGCATTTGGAGTACTAGAAAACTGAAAGTGCAAAATTTAAAAATGAGACTTCTTCAATTTTCACAGCAACCGAAAGGGTAAAACACACCACACAATCAAAAGCTAGAGAAATAAAACCCTAACAATAATATCATCTATATACAATTCAAATTCGCCGTGAACAATAACAAATTGAAAAAAAAGAAGGAAATATTAGATTAAATTAAAGTGAGGGAATCTTACCCTAGGTGCTTTTCGAGGATAAGAGACGGTGAATATGTTGATTTTGGGCTTCTCAGGCGGCGTTAAGAGAGGGGCTATCTCGTCCGTGGCGGCCAGGCTGCCATCATCGGAACCTGATGCGTCGTGCACGATCAGCTCCAGCTCGTTCTCTCCGTCGCTGGTCTCTGCGGACGAATCCATTCGCGCGCATCTAATTTCTCCAGAAACCCTAGA
Source organism: Prunus fruticosa (assembly GCA_018703695.1). NCBI lineage: Eukaryota > Viridiplantae > Streptophyta > Magnoliopsida > Rosales > Rosaceae > Prunus > Prunus fruticosa. The sequence continues at coordinate 30,578,774 of CM031919.1, forward strand.
AAAGCTTTGTCTGCTTCGGAAGGAACAGCTGAAAATTCAATCTCCCGGAGGAGAAAAAATGCCAAATGCTAGTCTTATGCAGTGTGCGTGCGTTGGTTCGTTGGAAAGCATCGCGTAAACGGTCAAGTTGGTGTCACTGTCCACGTGGAGCGACCGCATTGGGAAGCTGAACTCTTCGCCCAGCTGAGTTGGACACAATCGACAGTTGTAATTTCCCGGGCAATGTCAAGTTTTCGCCCGCCATCAGCTTTTTAATTAATTATGAGAAATTTGCTTTCTTTTTTGGGTGTTCCGGGTACACGATGGTGGACCATCCAGAGTTCAAAGACATATTAGAATATTTCTAATGTCTTAATGCCACATGTCATAAAAAGAAATGCAGTAAATTGGATAATAATTCCACATGTTCTATATTTATTGGATGATACACCAGAGATCGTCTGTACCTGGAACATTTAAAATTTCTCCAGAGCATGAGAGCTTTGCTTCTAGAAAAATGCCAATCCGAAATTTTAACCCAATACTTTTTTTATTTCATATAAATACCCAAAAACTTGAAAATCAAAATTTTATATGTTCTTCATTTGATTTCAATTTCTTTTGTCATCGCAATACAAACAATTTCTTACTACTTTAATATACAGAGAAAAGAATAAAACTTGGACAATCCTCGTGGGAAGAAGAATCGAATTTGAACGCAAAAGGACAGTAATACTGACTTCCCTAACTAGCCTAACTCACACTTGCTGAACAAACCATATCTTAGGACCCTATAAATAGTGACAATTCATAATTTGCTGCAACTTTGGTTGCTACTTTAATAGACTCAAGGGACAACCAATTGGTGCAAATCATGGCTCATGTTTTATAAGTTGGTATATGCTTTCAGTCTTAAGAGGTCGACATTTTAACTCATGGGAATCCGATGCCTTCTCATGTTTGGAAAGCATATTTAAGAATAATTAAGAAAGTGACTTTTTCCCCCCAAACTTTACGTCCTACTCTGCTAGTTATATCGCACCAGAGCTGGAAACGTTGCTGTTGGTCCGCAGAGGGTGACATGCGTATGCACATCCCATGTAATTTTAAACTTTAATGTGAAACCATGGAAACTGATCCCTTCAATCAACACCAAAACAAATATATATATATATATATATTATATTGAATGGTTAATTATAATGTAAGTCTTCACCGTACAACATTTGCAGAATGCCGAACAAGAATGATACCATGCAGCCTGGAGAGTGGGGACTGAAACATCAAGAATCACTCTAGAAAATCTCCACCATAGAATACTAACGAGAGCTATGATTATCAGGACACTTCAATCCTCTGTAATCTTGATATACAGTCACTTGTCTCTAGACATGAAATCAGAGCTTAGTGACCATTTCAATTTCCTCAAGGGAGCGCCCTTTAGTTTCAACTATAAAGTAGGTCGCGAATATTGCTGCCAACAAGGAGACTGCACCGAAGGTACCATAAACTGGAGCAACTCCGAATTTCTCCACTACGTCGAGGAAAAATAGACCACGAAAAAGTTGCAAACCTGAATTCAAAATTATAAGATAAAGAAGATAATAGTACCAAATGAAAAGTGTCATCCAAAAAATACGTGTGTAAATAATGGGGCAGCTCTTTAGACATGATAAAACATCAATTGCAAATTGGAAATATAGCAACTATTGAAGTTTATAAATCATGGAACAAAAAGAACAAAAAAAATTAACAGTTACCTTAAATAATTAACCAAGAAATGACTTGTGCCAACGAACTTTCGGAAGGACTGGTTTAAAAAATATATATATTTAAAAATGGTATTAAAAAATAATATATATTAAAAAATTAGTTAATTTAAATAATATATATTTAAAAAATGGCGGCTATACTCAGTTGTTCCTAACTGTTTGGTATATACTCCTGTTTTTAAATTTTTTTGAGAAAAGTACAGCCGTGAACTTATACTATTTTTTTAAGAAATAATATAGCCGCACAGCGATATGCATTTTTCCTAATTTATATAAAAATAGTATAAGTGGGCGGCTTTACTGTTTTGACACGTAGCACCTAAGCGTTGGGTGCAACCTTTTTTTTACATATAAATAGTGCTTTGTTTATAAACATTTTTATAAGAGTGTAGATTTAAGATGTGTGATTTTTACAAAAGGCACCTCAAAAGATAGACCTACAGAGAAATCTATATTTTTATTGTTGATGCAATATGAAAATATATTTAAAGCCCGTCAAGGTCTCCGTGATGCATCTGTAAATGCTCTTTAAGGTATGGACCCTATATTATTTGGACAAAAAGCCACTTTTGGTTCCTGTGGTTTACTACTTTTACCACTAAAGTCCCTATGGTTTCAATTTCGTCACTTTTGTCTCTGCTGTTTCAATTTTATGCAATTTAAGGACAATTCCCAATTTCTAATACTTATTGAGGGGCATTCCGGTCCAAACTTGCAGCCCCTCCGCAACCACCTCCACAGCCACTAGCCCCTCCAAAATCCCCCTCCCTGTTGTAAACATTGACAATTCCACCGTCTAAACCAGCAACAAACAATGCTCCTTGGAGATGCGTACCATTTATACAACCTTCATCAACAATTTTTTTAGAAATGATGTTGAATTACATAATAAGAAACTATCAAAGCTTGTGACACTGGCACAAGGTGCAATAAGAGCTGCAATTGATGACGCTGTTGTAATCCTAGGCCACTTTTATGAAGCTTACAAAAGACCAAAGTAGACTTGCTCTGGCTACCTTGTTTTTCTTTTTTGGCTGGAGATTACCTTCATCCCTTATGAAGAAATGAGATGGATTATGATTAGAATTGTGAGTTTTTCTTTGGGTTCAGAAAAAATAAATAAAGAAATGTATCTCCCTTGTGTAATCCTAGATCCGCTCGATTATGATTTTGTTAGTTGATGTTTATGTATAGACGTCCATAATTTTTATCAACAAAAATTCGAATGGAGCATTGTTTGTTGCTGGTTTACAACAGAGGTAAGTTTTTGGAGGGGCTGCTGGGGTGGCTGTAGGGGGTTGGGGAGGGACTGCAAGTTTGAACTAAATGCCCCTCAATAAGTGTCAGAAATTAGGAATTGTCCTTAAATCGCTTCAAATTGAAGCCACATGGACAAAAGTGACGAAATTGAAGCTACAGGGACCTTAGTGGTAAAAGTGGTAAACTAAGGGACCAAAAATAACTTTTCGCCTATTATTTGGCTTCTTATAGCTGAAGAAAAAAGACATGCTCATCTCCAAAAGAGTACATTTATGTGCTGTATGGAGGGCAGAGTTATGGTTTTGATGTTGACTTCCATTCTTTGTAAATATAGGAACCAAATGAAAAAGATACCACACAGATTTTGCCTCGCCTTAATAACAACCAGAGGAGCTGGCTGGTACAAACCAACCTATAATTTTCCATAACGGGCTCTTGATGGTAATCCGATGCCGCCTTATGTTTGGAAAGCATATTTAGGAATAATTAAGAAAGTGACTTTTTCCCCTCAAACTTTTTGTCCAACTCTGCTAGTTATATCGCACCAGAGCTGATATCGTTGCTGGTGGTCCGCAGAGAGTGAAAAGCGTATGCACATCCCATGCAATTTTAAACGTTAATGTGAAACCATGAAAACTGACCTTCAATCAACACCAAAACAAATCATTTCTATTGAATAATTAATTATAATATAAGTCTTACACCGCTGTACAACATTTGCAGAATCCCGAACAAGAACGATACAGAGCGCAATGGCATCCTTTAATGGCCTGGATGTGAAATTCCTATATGTTATGACTATCCCATGCAGCCTGGACTCCTGGAGAGTGGAGAATGAAACACCAAGAGTTACTCTAGAAAATCTCCACTGTAGAAACTTCAATGAGAGCAATGATTATCCGGGACACTTCAATCCTCTGTAATCTTGATACAGCAGGCATCAGCACACAATCACTTGTCTCTAGACATGAAATCAGAGCTTAGTGACATTTCAATTTCCTCAAGGGAGCGGCCTTTAGTTTCAACTATAAAGTAGGTAGCGAATATTGCCGCCAACAAGGAGACTGCACCGAAGGTACCATAAACTGGAGCAACTCCAAATTTCTCCACTAAGTCGAGGAAAAATAGACCCACTAAGAAGTTGCAAACCTGAATTAAAAGTTACAAATAAATATAGCAAATAGCACCAAATGCAAACTATCATCCAAAAAATACGTGTGGAAATAATTGGGCAGCTCTCAGCCATGACAACATATCAATTGAAAATTGGAAATATAGCAACTATTGTACTTAATCAATCACAGAACAAAAAGAAAAAATAACACTTATTTTAAATAATTAACCGAGGAAAAAAACTCAAGGGCTTACCCAATGAGCAGAAAAACTGAATCCCATAATCTTCCCACGTGACCGGTTGCTGCTAAGTTCGGGTATGATAAGACCAGTAACTGGGCCAGCACCTATTGCAAAGGTGAATATGTACCTACGAAATCATGTGAAGAGAAAGAACATCAATAGAGTAAGCACAATACGTGTCTGCTTAACAGAAAGCATAAATAGAGAATTCGAACATCAGCAAATCTTTATAGTATTTGGTGGTGTTAGCCGTCCTGATAATGAAAAGCATTACCCTCCATCCCAAATGAAAGAGTAAGAACAAATGACAATTTTTTGTTAAAGAGGAGCTACCGGTTTATTGCAACTGTAATATGTGAAATCTTACATGCTGCAGAGAGAACAAATGCTTACATGACAGTTCCCAGTATTGATAAATTGTCACTTAGTTGCTCATCTAATGGAAAACTGATAGCACATACCACAAGAAACATCGAAACTGCCTGCACATAGACAGAATTTCTTAGTAGGACATGTCCTTGCTAAATAAAATATATGCATTAATAAATACATTTGATTAATATTTTCCATGTTTGCATTTTCAAACTCATGAAACAGAGAGTTGCCCTCCTTTGTTCAATGTACGCAAAACAGTCAACATTCGCGCTCACAAAGACACCAGCACTATATGCATAGTAATGTTCTATTCATCTCAAAAAATTAATTCCAAGTACAGCTCACCATTCCCAAGTAACTTCCAATCAAGAGCTTCTGCCTCCCTTGCTTATCAATCAAGTACAAAGCACAAAGTGCCCCTGAATGACCACAATTGATGTGAATGAGAGGTTGATCAAGAAACATTTTTCATTTTACAAACATAGACTATCTCAAACCTGCAAAGTTGGTAACTCCAATAAGCAAGCTTGCCAAAGCGCTACTTGTGATTCCAACATCTTGAAAAGTCAATGATGAAAAGTAAAGAACTCCATTTATACCCGCAAACTGTTGAAGTACAAAAAGGGAACCACCAATGAATGCAACTGCAACCAAGAAAAAATCATCTCAGTTCACAAGTAAGAATTCCCAAGTTTGTGAAAATTGATTTTTTAAAAACCTGAATATAATTAAGAGCGGCATATAACATCGACCAATCAAAGTTGTTCCCTATAATTTTTTTTCATATTATTAATTGCTCTCTGATTAAGATGAGGCAAGGTTTTCAAATTTAGTTCTGATGATTTTTCATGTGCAAAAGGCGACACTAAATGGCAACTGCTGCAAGTCTTATTCAATGTTCAACACAAAGATGCCATCACATGCTGGCATCCTAAGTCCACCACCTTGATACAACCTCTAGAGTTTGGCTCCTTCAAAAGTTCCAACCAGCTGCTGTCCAAATCACTACCATCATTCTTGATAACTGACTGAAATTCTTCAATTGCCTTTTCAACCTCAGATGCTCCCCACACATTTTTTATAACTGCTTTAGCATCGTTCAATCTGCCTACCTGCACAAACAACATATTAAAGCTTCAGGAACAACACACTTGAAAATAAAACGCCATAATTTCTATCATAAAAGATAAAAATCTTACCTTGCATAGCCAACGGGGGCTATCTACAGCAAACTGCATTCCAAGAGCGAGGATAAAACCAGGGATACTTGCAATATAAAGCATCGTCCTCCACCTAAACAAGATATGCCAAAATATTAGTCGACACTTGACAGGTTCAGAGATTGAATTTATGCTTGATACACTAAATGTTCCAATAATCGTGGAAATAATAATTTGTTCTTCAAAAATTCATACATAAGCAAATTTCATATGTATCACTCTTTGTGGAAGGAAGCAGAATTGCGTACGCTCTCTTGAAACCCAACCATTTCTGGCTCCTTTATCCCAGTATCTCTAGAAACTTTGTCCATTGTTTTGAAGGCTATTAATGTCTGATATATAGTCTCTCTCTCTCTCTCTCTCTCTCGTAGAGAGAGATAGAGTCACTGTTACTTGTCATTCAAGTCACAGGCACAAACCAGAAAAAATAAGTCAACAGAATCTCACCAGTGTGGATCACTTTCAGAGGGAATGCCAAGAACAGTGATGAAATAATCCCAGACATGTGCCAATTTGACACAAGGTTCCCAATGAACCCCTATATTTTGTTGGAGCAATCTGCAAGGTGAACAATAGGAATAGATGAGTAAACTTCTCTTCAGATACATAGTGGATATAATGCAGAGGAAAAGTATGACATAGTATAACCTTCAATATCTCAAATCTCAAACAGAGGGCATGAAATCCAAGTTAACCTGTCAAACAAGTTATGAATCTAGTGCGTACTAATTTGGGACTATATTGGTGGCTTGGTGGTAAAGCTCAATGAGCACTTACTGAAGGTTCAGCAAAGTCTACATGCTAGTGTTGCGAATTACTAGAATGAAGTAGTTTGGTCAACTTACATAACTTTCTCCCAGAATTCTATATATGTCATATCTTATCATCATCCATATCAACCAGAACCAATGGTTTGCAAATACAATTTCACAACAAGTTAACTATCCCACCTGCCCCTATTATCTAATAGCCTCTACAAATGGAAGATCAACAATAGCAGTAGCAGAATCCTTGGTTTTGACTAAATAGCATTATTGTATTGGAAATTTGCATGAACAAAGTATGTAGAGAAACCCATACCTCTGAGATATATATTGGAACAAGAACAGTGTTAACACCTATGCCAAGGCCAACAAGAAATCTGCCCAAAATTACTTCATCCAAGGAATGAGCTTGTGCACTGTCACAAAATGAAAGGAACCCATCATCAAAAAACTGTAAGTGAACAACACCAATACAATACATTGTTGTGTACCAACAAGGACACAATGTTGAACTTGGAAAACTGCCAAGTCCTAATTCGATTAGCAAAGTTAAAATTACCTTATCAATGCACCCAGAATCAGAGGAATTGTAGCAATTTGAAAGGTCCTCCTACAGCCAAGTTTATCAACCATAAAACCGCAGCCTATGCTTCCGAGGAAGGCACCAACAATGAATATGCTCACTACAAGTCCCTCAAGAATCGAGTTTCCTTCAAAACCCAGTTCGCGGGCAATTGAAACAATAGGACCATTCATCACTCTGCAAATAAAAAAAAAACCACACCAACTTAAAACTAATCAGAAAGCTGAATGCTTTGCTTGTAATTGCAAGTTACAGAGACAGAGACTCACCCAATGTGATAACCAAAGAGAAAATTGGACATGGAAGCTATAAACACGTGAGGAAAAGCAGCTAACCATCCCAAATCAAAACCTTCACCTTTCTCTTCTCCTACCCTTAATTTCTCACTATCTGCAATATTTTATATCATTAATTCCAAAAACTATAATAATTACTGTGAATATTCTAATTATCATACTATGATTTGCATGAGTTGAGAATAGATGACCTGGTTTGAGGTCTTGAACTCGGGGAGCTGCTTCTTCACCGCTGACACTTTGTACTTGTAAAGGCGGGAGCCGGATACCGAAAGCTCCGAAACTTGAAACCATTTCGGTTTCGGAAGATACTGACAAACGAGTTTCGGGTTTTGGACGGGCGGTAAATATCGTCGGAACCGGACCGGCCGGTCTGTAGGGTATTGTAGCCCACCCACATCGGTTCACTGTGAGCAGAGTGAGAAGGAAGTTCATTTCCCGATGAACGCGATCATCGAGAAGATTTCAGAATAAAATATTTTGTCAATGCCACATGCACAGCATGTGATCCACAGGAGGAATAAGCGCCGGGCGGAACCCACAGCAGAAATTTGCCTCGGCAGCTAGCAAGGCCATGTGTCCCTCAGCTTCGGAGGGATAAATACAGGGGCCCACCAATCAACCCATTTTATTGATCTGAATGAACCGACTACTGATTTTTTCTCTCCCCATCTGGGCTTTTCATTTGTACTCCATTTGGGTCCTCAGAATCCCAAGGTCAGCCCATTAATCAACTAGAAGTTGAGCGACACTCTGGCCTCAACTGAATTTTGTCTAGCAAGTCCCATTTTCTCATATGAATTTGTAAAATTTTCCCCTGTGATGTGTTCAATTTTCCATTATCGCTGTATGTCCGGTTGGTGTATTTTGCTCAGGATGGAACAAAAAAATTTTTAAAGGATGAACTAGCTAAAGTTATTAGCTTAAAATCTAATGATTTTTTTTTCGTTTTGTAATTACAATTTTTATAATTTTTCTATAAATAGAAAAGGATAAATTAACCCATGGCGAGTCATAGCCAATCACGATTTTCAATAAGTTTTAACAACAAATTTGAAACTATATCTATTCAAATTTTGCCTGAGATTATTGATGGAATTAAATACTTTATTATTACATCCAAATTGATATTGTAAGCAAGTCTTTTTAATGTAGACAATCATATAATATGCCAGAAAATCATATTTTCCTTATGAACCACACTGCGGTTACCTCAAGGGAGGTAATTGTAAAAGGGTGTTATGATTGACATTAACACTGAATATTTACGAACAAATTAAGAAAAAATATTGGGAGAAAATAAGAAACGTTTAGAGTCAAGTCATGAGTTTTTAGAAGTAAGAAATGTTTTCTAGTTATAGCAAGCATATTAATATAGGCTACATTTGAATGAACAATGTTTGCTAAGGAATATAGGCCTACAAAGTGGAATGGACAATGGGTTAATGAATTATGAGACTATATTTCATAGACTATTAAGGGTCATTTGATAACCATTTGAATTTTTTAAAAAAAACTCAACTGTTGAGAAACTAATTTCAGTTTTAAAAAAGTGAAAAATTGTAACAAAAGTTGTTTGGTATCATAAATTGATTTTTTCTTTTTTGGGTCAAATTGTGAATTTGATATATAAATTGAAAGTGTATGTTACAAAGAGTTCATAATATTTTGGAATATTTTGGAATTAG